>CAAKHD010003439.1:5775-33275 GCA_901007705.1 Fistularia tabacaria | reverse complement strand
TCTGCTGGACCAGGATAGACATCCTTTTAGTTCTACTTGTCGAAATCAGATTCTAAAGGAGCTCTGTGAAAGTTTAAACCTTATTAACGAATGGGAATTAATCCTTCGAGTGCTCAGCTCTTCACATCGATCATTCTACGCGGTGAAGCTGGATATTGCAACTGTAGGATCAAGGAGACCGGCGTATTTTTGAGCAAAGAAAACCGCAGCAATCTGGAAAAGCCCTTCAAGAGGCGAGCTGAGGCAACTAACACTAAGGGCTAATGTGACCCCTTCAGCCCTCTGCAATTTGTGCATGCACACACACACACAACACACACACACACACACACACACACACACACACACACACACACACACACACAGATGACTGGTAACATGAATCCTGTTGTCTCTAAACTGTGCTGTCACCCCACTGAACACAGGAAGTAATCTATTGATCCGGGGAAGGAGGCTTGAAAGGGAGAGACGCAGAGGAGGGGACACAGTGGAAGGGAAGAGTTACCATTTATACCGATGTCGTAGTAGTATTATTATAATAATCATTGCTGTGGTTTGATATAAATACATCGTATGCTTAGCAAATGTAATGTTTGGATTAAATCTCGCCCAAATTTTGCACATATAAATTACATTTACAATGTTTTCTGCAGTTTTCAATGGTCAGACAAATTCAGTTTCCACGCCGAGTAGTAGAAGTCAATTCGATTCAGTCTATTTGCTGCAGAGAATCTGAAGGTGTTTCACAAACCTATGGGATGCGGCTGACACAAAGCGAGGTACGGTGCCCGTGATGAATTGTGAGCTGGAAGCCATGATTCTATAAATGTGTTCCAGCGTCCAGGTTTCTCCCTGAGCCATATTTTGACCTACAATGGCAGTTCTTGATTTACCACAGCTATATTTTCCAAAAATAAAAAATAACAGCCTCTAGGTCATCATGCCAACTTGCAACATCCTCCCAACATGCCGATTCTATTTAACGCTGTGGGACGTCACCAGCAGATTCTCTATACATTTGACCTTTTCCTGTCTGGGACACTGTCGTTTTCTTTCACCGATGGATGTTGAATTTCCTTGGAGCACTTGATGATGGTCCATGACCTTGATTCTATGTTCTGGAAAACCGGTTCACTCACTGCCATTTAGCGCATGCATTGATTATTCTGTTCTTAAAACCCCTCTTAAAGTGCTTTCTGAGAATTCCAGTGAATCCAAGTTAAGAGATTACCCGGTGTTACAGAAACAAATTGAAACAAGAGAAAGTCTACAAAGAGCATAAAGGACAGAAAGGGTGATTAGGATCGGGTTGAACAGAGAGGAAAAGACAGAGGAACAAGTGGAAGAATAGAGGAGATGGGTTGAATTTCCTCAGCACTGCAGTTTTGTGGACGTCCACAGGAATATGCCCGTTCAAGCCAAATCCTCCTCCTCCTTTGCCCTGATGCAGAGGCCTATCACATTCCCATTTTCTCTTTCACAACACCCCCAATGGATAAAAATAGAAAGTTCCTTTTCCCTCTTTCTGCAAGTCTTACCTTTTGTATCATCTTTCCCATATGCATAGACGTGTCTACCACGCCAATTCCTTCATTCTGCCCCCCCCCCCGGACATCCTTCCTCCTGTTAAATTTTGGCCCCTTCAGTTTAATCTTTGCAGTATATTTTTATTCAGCCCACATCCACCACCAGACTTTGGCATACAGGATGACCAATCCTTCCTACTTGAGGCATCCTGAAATAGTCCGACCGGGGCGAAAAAGTGTGAGAGGTGGAGGTTGATTGATTTAAAAATTCTCAAAATGGCTGTCAATGATATACTGTACATCATGTGATGAAATTATTTTACTTTTCTTGCAAAACACAAACTCTATTTTAACATCAACTTCACTCAGTTTGAATATCCTTATGAAATACATTTATTTCTACAAGGATAGATTTGCATTCATAGGGTTGCAGATTAACTCACTTATAAAGAGAGAGAATGCAAGATTAATGCTGCACAACTCAGACAAATAGAAACTGAAGTTGGGAAATATATAATATATATACAAGTTCCAGGCTGCTGCTATATTTGGTTCTCGGACGGTTCATTCTTTTTCCCCTTTCACATCACCTGACACACTCAAATAAAACCTTCCGTACTTTGAACGTAGAAAAATAAAACATCAAGAGACACCAATAGATGACGTCCTTTATTGAAAAAATATACTGCTCCCGTTTTGAAGAATGGCTTATCTTCTTCAAATTAAGCTTTTGTGTGTAATTATACGTAACAGCCTCTTAGACGCAGCTCTGGTGCCACGTTACAGTTTATGGCAAGGCGTCGTGGCCAAAAAATCCCTGTTGTTTCAAATAGTGTTTCGTTTTTTCTGCCGTAAAACTGAAATCTCAGATCTGATGGATGGGACCAATCGCATAAAGTCGATTTTTCATAAGAACACTTGATCGACTCACGTTGCAAAGGGAAAACATTTTTGACAATATGTATTTATAAGAGAGCGAATTGAGGTACGATCATTTGTGTCTGCTAAAACGGCTATATGGTCGAATTCAGTAGTGAATAACAATAACATTACAAAGAAAATGGCCAAGTAATAAAACATAAAATACATTCATCACCTCCTTCGTAATACCCTATTTCCAAGTGTTTCACATCTTCACCATATTTCCAGCAAATTCAAAATTCATTACAGGCTCAACAAACATCCTGTCCACCAAGTATTAACCATCTGGCCACTTCGTTCTCTGTTATCGACCAAGCACATGTGAGTGATTCCTCATGGTTACCTGTAGTTTCTTTATACACTTATAGTAAAAATATAGTCACCGATAGACCCCTGATATTGTACATCTAACAGTTTTTACTACGTGTGCTGTATTTCTGTTAAAACATGTTATTTTGAACGTACAGTAAATAACACAAAGAGATAAGACAATCTTGAAAATGGGGAAAAAAAACAAACATTCAAGGTATTGCAGAAGCAACATTGACAGTTTAATATACAGACCCGTGTCTGTCTTCCTTTTCCTTTCTATCAGTTCTGTTAAAAAATGCATACTGATGCAAGAGACATCCACACTCATCTCCTCACACACAGACTTCCCTGGTCATTCAGGTCTGATTTACTTTTAAGATTTTTGGAATATATTTTGGATGTTTCTGACAAATTCAAACAACAGCGATCGCTGAATTCTTTCACTTGCACATTAATTATCCACGATCCATTTTCACTTGTGCATCTCGGTGCCGGAGCCAATCCCAGCTAACACTCGCCGGGACGCAGGGTTTAACCCCAGGCCGGTCATCGGTCGATCCCAGGGCCACGAACAGAGACAACTCACTCTCTCTGTCACGCCTACGGACGATTTCATCTCTTCAGCTAACTGAACCCGTGCTTTTTTTACCGTGAGAAATAGACAATAGACAATGCAAACTCAACAGAGAGAGACGAAATTGAACCAAAGCCTTATTGCTGCACCCAAAACCAGCCGAGGACTGTATTCTACCCCCCTGCATCCTTTTATAGATTTATGATTACCATTTGAATATTTTTATGCACTGTGTTTTTCATACGCTATATTGTATTTGCACTTCTCTTCTCTGACGCAATGTGAAATTTAAACTGAAAAAGCACTTTTTACCCTTTCTCCCTCTTTTCTAATTTACCTGGATTGGTCTCAGATTATCGGAGTCTTCATCGGACAGCTTCTACGATACACTGCGCAGTGTTGCTTCAGCCATCTACTTGGAAAAACAATATAATAAGTGATACTGTTTAGGGGTTACTTTTAAATCCAATGAAATTTAATGAGCCTTTCAGGTTAAATGGAACCTCGAACACTAAGTGTAGTTCACGTCTGCATTTCATGTTAATTCATATCTATCTGCGAAAGTGTCCACCGCAGACACTGCCTTCTTCAGTATTACCGTGGAGGCATCTTAAGTGTACGCCCTTCAAATAATTTGATTTTAAAACGCCAGCCATCTCTAAATACGAGACAGTTTTTTTTTTTTCTAATTATTTTTCAGGGTTTCCGATTGAATTGGATGACCTGTTGGGTTGCGCAGGATTTTAAACCATCAGCGCTGTTCCCCATTCAATTTGAACCAACCCCACACACACACAAACACACCAGCAGGAGTGTCTGTGTTTTAACCTTGTGGCCCTCGAAATCAAATATTCCCCATACATATAACCTGACCTCAATCTCTACAAAGACTGTGTGTGTGTATGTGTGTGTGTGTGGGGGGGGGGATATATTTCTCTGAATCTGTGTGTGTGGAAACCATCAAAAGGTTGTCTGCAATTGTAATTTTTCACTTGATTTAAACATGCACTTATTAATATCTGTAAGCGCTGGTGATTCTATACACTCCTCGGACATTATGATGCGAATAGCAGATCTAGCTATGTGATTTACATCTGTGTCATGGTGAGAGTAATGCTTGCACTTTGAAAAAGCCCTCCAATTATGGAGGTCCTTTCTTTTTAGTATGACAGTGTTTTGTCTTTATCTCACACTAAATATATAGCAACGTGGACTTTTGCTGGATTCATCCGTCAAAGTAACCATTAGAGGTGATTGTTCCTCAGATAAACCTCAATTTATGATCTGTTTCCGGTTCCCTAAAGTATTACACACAGGGTGTGAAGAGATTGTAAAAAGTTCAGTCCCAAATATTTTCATGACATCATTTCAACTCCGAGAGGCCACAAATCTTCACTTTAGCGGATCCGTTAGGACGGGAAAGAAATCTGTTTTGTGGCGAATGCGCTGAATGTTTTGACAGCTGCGGATACAGTTGAGCAATTGTGGGAGGACTGTGCTTCCTCAAGCCGAGCGGTCAAAAAACTCACGGCGCTCGACATCGTAAACCAAGACTCCGGCCGGCCGGCCCGAGTAACCGCACTTACCCTCACACAGATCTGCCGCAGGAAAGGTGCGCGTGAAGCCAGCGACGCATTAACTGCTGGATGAGGAACGTCTCATTTAAAACATTAGGATTCAGGAGCACGAAGCCGCTGCCAAATTTCATATCCATCGTCAAACCTGTGTCCGTCCGTGTGTGTGTGTGTGTGTGTGTGTGTGTGTGTGTGTGTGTGTGTGTGTGTGTGTGTGTGTGTGTGTGTGTGTGTGTGTGTGTGCATGCACAAATTGCAGAGGGCTGAAGGGGTCACATTAGCCCTTAGTGTTAGTTGCCTCAGCTCGCGCGCGCACAGTTGGTCAGTGTTTGGAACAGACTTCAGTGTCATGGCTTGCACATGGTGCCAAAAGCTTAAAACTGTTTGTGTGTATTGGCATAGAGGCTGGTAGGAGGCGTGTGTGTGTGTGTGTATTTGAGGAAGATATAGGTTAATGGCCGTCTCTGTCCCTCCGATCTGAATAATTCATCCTATGGGAGGCTTTTATGAGCCTCTCTCTGACCGGAGGATCAGGATGCTGCTTCTACCTGGAATAGAAACAACCTGGCAGTGATCTGTGTTTTCTGTTTGAAGTCCATGCACCGTTTTTTTATGTCTTCGACGTTCTTTTTCCGAGCTGTGCGGGCATGAGGATACCTTTGCTTTATCTTTATTTTATTTTTTTAGCTGCACCCATTCATTTTTCCCACCGTGATTTTCTCCTTTTTCATTTTAGGAAAGACACACACACACACACACACACACACACACACACATATATGGGCACCCGCACTGACAAGTGCACAACGTTTGTCTCTGTCTTTAAGTCTCTGGTGTGTCCACCTCCATCAGTGTGAGACCACCTCCATTGGGATGTTCTGAGACAACACAAAGCCTGAAGAGAAACAAAAACAACACAAACTATAACAAGCACAGATAACTGAAAAGTAATGGGAGCAACATAAATGGTTATAATCATAAGAATGAGAAAATAATAATAACTTTTAAAACATTTATAAAGCACTTTCCATCAAAGCGATGTGCAAAAAAAATTCAAAATGTAGGACACAATGAAATTTAAAAAAAAAGCATTCCATGTAATTATGATGCTTTAGTGAATTTGGTATTTTTGTTATGTATTGCAGTCTGGAGGCAGAACACAAAGATTTTACGGTATGTCATACTTTGGCAACTAATGACCTTTTATGGATGAGGGCAGCACTTCATTGAAATCCTATCCAAAAAAAAAAACATGAACATGTTTTCCACCCTGGATTCCACCAAGTGTGAAGTGTGAGTCTTGTGTTAAGACATACAGGGTTTAGTATATTAGCCGTGTGTTAATCATGCCATACGTCCTCAGCCAAACACCTTGGGAGTTTAGTGTAAGTCGAGTAGAAGAATGAGAAGGGAAGAGTGCAGAGATGTCAGAGGTCGGGATTAGAGCGCCTCCTGTTTTCTGACCTCCACTGTCAGTTTAAGGACTCAGAGAACAAGCGAAAGCGCTGCTTGAAAATACATGATATTCCTTTTTCCAATCACTGATAGATCCACCTGTCCACAACAACGGAGTCAACTGAAATTCCAATTAGAAGCCAAAATATATCGATGAAAAATGATCCCGGGATGGGCTTTTTGGACCGTTGTACACAGTCTATCATATTATCCTTATTGTGTAATCATGGAACAAAGGTCAAAGTCATTGTAGGTATTTATCTAAATTTACTGGAGACGAGGGTCTCCAGTTCAGCATTTTAATTTTTTGCTTCTCTCCTGCAGGAAATAATATCGCGCTCACAGCCAGGGCTGAGTGACCTTTTACCACGATATAAACCGTTAACGGCACTGAAACCAACACAGGGCCCAAATCGCGCTCTCAACATGCAAACGCTGCCACAGTCAATCCATTCTCAGGTATGATCTCCGTATGCTCCTCAGACCACACAGCGCAAAGGTCCGCTTCCAGCTGTGACTTCAAGTTACCGCTAACTCTGCATGTACACAAACAGAATGTATTAGGGGAAAAAAATGGACAATGTCTTTCATGCTTATTGTATCTTGCGCTCATTGTTAAACCACAAGCTGTTACCTGGACCTGGCGCAGCGCGGGAGGAGATGGCGCCAGCCAGACCCAACAGCTTTATCTGTACAAGAGGATTACGTGCATTTTACCAACCTGACGGTTTCAGACAGAGATTGAGCCGAGTGAAAGAAGTGAAATATCTCCCCTGGATGTGGCATTATGGACCATATGAACTCTAAATAGCTTAAGCGGATGAGAAATGTCATCCAAAAAAATACCAACCTGTGGCCGTTGGAGGCGCGTTAGAAAAGATGAAGCACGCTGACTGGGAGAGCGATAAAGGGAAATAAACAGAATTTATTAAAATTCAGTAAAGTGACATTTTTGGAACCGATACAGCTTACAGAGGCACCAGAGGTTCCGGATTGTTCTCATATTTCTGACTGAGATTGCGTTTGATGAATTGTTTCGATTTCAATCTAGGAATAAACCTCAAACTTCTGTCTTCCTATCTCACCATTAGTAGGCGTGAAGTCCTCCATTCTTCCTGTTAACTAAAATCTGGAGACGTTCTAAATGGACACTTTTGGAGAAATTAGGAAATTATACAAGCTGCTTTCTGCGACTGGATCCCTGCGACCCATCCCTGTGACATTTGAAGCGTCCACTTTTCTTTCCTTAATCCGCGGCATTTATTCAGTGAAGTTTCTCACTCATAATTTCAGTGGTTCTATAACATGTTCAACATGTGATTATCGTTTCATGAAGAGATCAAATTTCGATGACAGGACCCTCGACATTTTGACGGAAAGCACACACCAGCTAACAGCTATTAGCTGTCGAAATGAAAATCTGTATATGCTAATTATCTTAATCGGGAAAACATCTGGATTGGCAACAGTGATGCTCATAATGCTACATTTCATTTGCGAATTTTACCACCTGTCTGGATCAAAACAGGCACCTTCTCGCTGTCAGGCGGAAACACTGATCACTGTGCCACCGTGCCGCCTGCTACAAACAGCACTTTTTTAATTCATTATCACTCAGCACAGTAATAAGTCCTGTCTTCTGTGGTCATGGATATTATAATTGTGAGTAAATAGTGAAGTTCAGATTTGACCTTTCCTTCAGGGGTGAGAGGCCTGACGGACATGGAAGATTATATTGAAGTGACACTCGCCACATTATCTCTGTCTTTAACGACAAGACACATCGAAAAAGAAAATGGGAAAGTGCGTAATTTTTTTTTTTTTTTATTGCAAATATTTTCGTCATTCCACTACAGACAAAAGACTCCCAAGCGTCGGAACGTATGTAATTAGGGAGCCTGTGCCGTGTAAACAATGTTTAGGCCGGCCAAGAAATGGCTGAGATGCCTGTCAGGAGGAGAATGTAGAAGAGAGAACCATCCCAGGTGGCCGACACTTAGCGATAAAAGACGTGCTGAGAGCAGCCAAAAAGATAGAAAAAAAGGGAAGTGGAAGGAGAGCGTTGAAAGTAAATAATACCAAACAATGCATGCATTACTGACACCCTATCATTATAATTCTGATCTAAAAGATACATAAAATAAAGTACTCCTCCAGGGGGAGCCTTCGGGGTCTTTGGCATTTCTCCAGAGACCTTTTGTGAGGGTTTAATTCATACCTATTACTTTATGTCACGATAATCTTGGCGAATGATGGTGCGGACATGCGCAGGCATTTGTGATTTAAATCTCCCAGGATGCGGCACAAAAAAATTGCGGAGGGTTTCAGAAGGTCAGCTGATGGTTTTTACGCGAAGCGAAGCCCGAAGTGGGTCAGGGTCCAACGGTTCAGCTGCGAAACCGCTTCGCCAGAAGTTATGGCTTCGTAGTAGAACATAACTCGTATTGGGAGGTTAACATTTCAACATGTAGGAAATGAGCTTGGCTTGAATGTGACAAAGAGATAATGCAGGATTTTACGAAATGCCTGCTGATTCCTTTGGATCTTCAACAAAATCCCAACATAAACTAGAAAGAACCTGGCAAACAAATATAAATGTCTTTTTTTCACAGATAAGATGGGGATCTGTAGAGAGCAGGGCGGCAATTTGCCCTGACGGGTGACGATATGCCTGCTGCTGGACTTGGTGTTAATATTAAAGAAGCGAAAAACAGGACTTTCGGGCTGAGCACTTGTCAATGAAGCAGCATAAAAGTGTTCAGGGAGGAAAAAACGTCGATGTTGGTGTCGGATTTTGCCGGCCAATCATCGTAAGCCATTTTTGGAGCGAAAAAAGATTCTCCTGACTTACTCCATAAACAAGAGCGGTAAACAGAGCCAAAGATCCATCCAGCTCAAGGCCACAGGCAGCGGTAATGAAATACGGTTTTATAATTTGACATCTTTTGTCTGCTCCCGTCTCCGTCTTGGTTGCTGACTTAAGTCCGTCCCACGTGTCGTGCTTCGACTCGACGCCTCTGAAGGTAATGATTCATTCCTCTCTCAGACCGAGTTAGAGAGAATTTGCTTTTGGAGCTACACAGGTTGGCGATGACGTAGTTTGCCATGGCAACTTAATGCAACGGGCAGCACCGTGTCATGCTGCGGACCCGACAAAAAAAACCCACATAAATCTCTCACATTCCCTCCTGATGCCCCTCCAATTAGGAGAGATTGACACGGTTTGACTTTCTTTTAACACTGTATTTGAGCGAATAACCATGTAGTAAATAATGAAGTCTGGAAGGAAATACTGCATGTTCATCACAGGCAATAATGCATTTGCCTTCCGGAACGGAAATGGGAGTTTATGTGCTGCTTGAAATGTGAGATCTGTTAGGATATTATATCGACTTATCTACAAGCGTGAGTGTTTGACAGCCCTGATTAAAACGCAATGTGTCAGATGCAAAACTGGTGCTAGAACCAATAAAATATCAACATGGAGTTCAAATCACGAGGGCACTAACAGATTCTTGCATTTGGCTGATGCTGAATTTTGCTCGTCTGATTGATTAAATTAAATCGTCATCAAGAACCAAAGGCAGATGGGAGACGCTTACTTTATTACGGAGCTTGTTTCCACGCCATCCCGCCGGCTCATTGTATATTTCATGCATTCATATCCACAACTGCTCACAGCTGATGAATGAACAGAGTAATACGGAATTTGCATCTGATGTACAGGGCTGTGTAAAATCGTTTCCTTCCACGGTACGATGGGGACACGGAAAAAATGACCTAATGAATAATCTTTATTCCCCTGTTTGTTTATCACATCCTTTCCCTCCCAGACTTGCATTCATCTTGCCTTGCTTATCCTGCTTTCCAGTCTTTCACACGCCTACTTTTACCCTGTCACTCAAACGAGTACCCCCCATCTCCCACCCCTACTCTCCATAATTACACACACACACACACACACACACACACATATATAGATATATATATATACACACACACACACACACACACACACTGCAGCTCTGCAGCTGCTTACCTTAGCATTAGGCAGTGATTGGAAGGCAGAAGACCGAAGGCTCTTGCCTCAGTCTGGTGTGGCAAACGATCAATTGATCCTTCAATAACCCTCTATCTCTTAGTGCTCTTCCCAATCACTCATTCCAGCTGCCCCCCCCCCACACACACACACACACACAGATACACACCCCTCCCCCCGACTTTACTTTCCAGCCCATGATGCGTCTGCACAGCCTCGCAAATAAAAAGGCATAAATCTTCCACATACTGATGTTGTCATAGTTTACCAGTCATTTATATTCAATAAAACTGCTGTGTTTGTGTGTGTGTGTGTGTGTGTGTGTGTGTGTGTGTGTGTGTGTGTGTGTGTGTGTGTGTGTGTGTGTGTGAGTGTCTGCCAAGGTACCTGGTGTTGATCGATAGCCGAAGCTTCATTATCATACAAACATTCACTGTACTGCCAACAAAAAGCCACATTGATGCAACCTGTTCACCCTGTCTGCTGGCAGCAGTGACATTTCCAGAGAGGCCAGGAGGACCTTGAACAACTCTGTCAGACGATGCCAGAAAAAAAGAGAAAAAAATCACAGTGACATGACGTGCAAGCGAAAAAACAATGAGAGACTCCAAACAAATATGCCAGAGGTTGAGGGCTGCCGACTGGGAACACAGCCTGACAAAGTCAGGAAAGAGAAATTCAGCCTAAAAATCACGGATTGTAAAGTCATTTAGCATTCACTATTTGGCCTCGGGTGGGTGCATCTGAACAGAAATCAAGATGTTTGAGCCAGAGAAAATGTTTCTGTAGATTTGGCAATTAATTTTTTGAAATTCTGATAGGAAGAAAATATATCTATGTTATTTATTAATGTTTAGTTCCTGACATAAAAATGGTTGCAGATGTATTAAAATCACTTGGGGAAATACTGTGCCCATCAATATAAATTACAGCTGCTGACAGAAAACATATTCCAGTAATGGTGTATTTACTGCGTCTGGAACATGCGAATCATTACCCCGAGTGTCCTGTATGGCGATTTTTAAGACCATTTATGTTCAACTTCAAAATCAAGCGTTTCATTTTTTTTTTCTAAATGGAAGTAAATCTTATGGAAGGAGTCTGTTTACCAAAATGGGAGAGAAACCTCAAACTAAATCTTTTGCTTGAACATTTAATCCTCACCTACCCACACTGTGCGGAGCATCCTGACAGCTTTTGACTTCCTCAATTTTGTGTATCTCCAATTTGCTCGCGTCAATAAAAGAGAGGCATTTATGGACATTAATGTACTTCACATCAGACGGACAGGAGAAAAAAAAAAACAATGACTGATGGGCATATTTGCAAATTCATTTCACTCATTTTAAATGACAAGAAATTGTGAGAGGTGATTTAATTCTCTCAAAAATATTAAAATTGATGTAAAAAATTGTAATCAGTGCTGAGTTTAACTTTTTACGGTTGCATAAGTGGTGCGTTTTGTCTTCTGTACTGCGGGCTTTGCAGTACATTGAATCTGTAAACCATTCAGATACATGACCTGTATTAAAAACTTCTCTTCGTGTCTCCAAGTCATTGAGTTACCTAAAGTGAAACTTTACCTTTTATATAATTTCAAAATCGCAGAATTCTGTAGCTGTATCTTTTTCTTTGTTGTTATTTAACATTGGCATCCACATTGGACAGTGGCGCCCCATCAGCCCACCTGAGAGACACAACGGTAAAGTCATCCATGCTCCGAGGGGATGGGTGAAATCTGCAGTGACTAAGTCAGACTCATTCCGACAAAACCTCACAGCAAGAAGGTTCCCGGTTCAATTCCAACAGTGGGCCTTTCTGTGTGCGGTGTACATGTTCTCCCCGTATCTACGCGGGTTTCCTCCGGGTTCTCTGGTTTCCTCCCAGAGTCCAAAAAAACACAGTGCATTGAAGACCCTAAAATTCCCAGTCGCGTGAATGAACGAGTGAATGGTTGTCTGTCTATATGTGCCCATGTGTTCAACCGGCGACCAGTCTGGGGTGATCCCAACTTCTGAGATAGCCCCCCCCCACCCCCGTGTTGCAAATAATGTATAAATACTATTATAACCAAATGTCGTGAGTTCATGTAGATGAGCTGTCCGTTGAGAAGTGGCCATTCGGTCGAAACACCGTACTTCAGCAAGCTAAACGCAACAGGACAACAATCTCATCAATCTGTCAGTGTAGCCATGAGAGGGCAGCAGCACTTCGAGTTTAAGGCTCATTACAAAATACCAAAGTCGTTTCAAAGTTTGGTGTCAAGGCTGTCTGAGGTTTTAACCCTGTTTTCAAAATAACTGGAAAACTCATTAAACTAAATTCTAAAACTAAATCAAATCTGATTTGAAAATTGTGAAAGGCATTATATTTCTTTTTAATTGTAATAAACTAAATATTCAGTTTGGGTAAAAATAAGAGTGGGTCACATTTTGCCACATCGGTCTGGAACTAACATTTCAAAGTCCAAAAAAAAGCAAAAAATGAGGAAAAACTTGAAATGAATCGCCCGTCAGATTGTGGCGCATCTTCAGTGGTGTTAAACGTTGCCGAGCCTTTAAATGACAGTATTTCTTTTTTTGTCATGAAAGACTCTGCATCAAGCGACTTGCACTTTTGACCCCTCGCTGACGTGGAAAATCTTTAAATGATAACTTGTGAACTGCTCCGTTTAGCAATCCAAAGTCTGCACTCAGCCAAGTAAACTGAGGAGGTCTTCAGGCTGCGAGAACAGCCTCCGTTTCCAGAACGCTCTGAGAGCTAACTACCCCCAGGATCTGCCACAGGCATTTAGTCTTGTCTTCCTCCTCCTCTTTCCTCCTTCTCTCAACCCAAGAATATGCAACATGAATGAATGAATGAATGAATGAATGAATGAATGAATGAATGAATGAATGAATGAATGAATGAATAAACAGTCTCTTCAGCCTGAAAACAGAAATTGCATACACCATCCATCCATTCATGTACGAGACCTTGGAGCCCATCTCAGCAAGTACCGAAGTGTACAACTAGTGCATGAAACACCATTAAGATGAAAAGGTCAGTTCTTGGATTCATTGTTCATCGCAAGGTGGAATCGTTGGTCATGTGATGGACAAAGGTACCCCGAGGCAAGACAATCCCAGCACTCAAAAAGTCCATCTAAAGAGGGATTTTTCTGTTATTTGGCCGTTTGTAATGAAGAAGAGCATCAGTTAGTGCTTTGGCCCCAGAGCCAGAGGGGTCCCTGGCGGGGGGCCTTTCTGTGTGGGCTCTCCATGTTCTCCCCACGTATCCCTGGGTTTCCTTCATGTCCCCTGAACCAAACGCATACAGCAGGTTCATTGGAGACCCTAAATTTGAATGTCTCTGTTGGCTCCTGCATCCCCACTACCCTAAGTGCAGGATAAGTGGTATAGGTAATGGATGCATGGATGTTGTTATTGATTTGACGTTAAGCTTTTGGAGCTAAAAGAATTATGCTTTTGGTGGTAAAGGCTACACAATACCATAACAATCATCACCTTCTGAAATTATTTGCCTTAGTCATTTTTTTTTCTAACAAAAAGGATTTTTTGGTCTAAATCAACTCCTTATTCAACATGTGGCTCAGCTTTTCTGATGAACCTGAAAAATGACTTAGGGTATTATTTCAAGAAGACGATAAGTTCCATCAGTTATGTCACACCACCTTCAACACTCATGCGAACTCATTAAATGTCGCCTCAACAAATCCATAGGATAAAAATGTATGCAAAGCAAATATTTGTATTTATTGTCAAAGACAAGCAGAATGCAAAAAATTCCAAACATGTTTAACACCTTCACTTCTAGGCTCTTCTCGCTAGGTGACGGCTTTCTGCCCAGACGGGTGAGCTTATCAAAATCCTCCAGACAAAAGCTGTTCCTCAGCAGCCAGAGGCAGAAGAGGAGAAGGAGCAGGAGGATATGCTGGGCATGCTCGGTAGCATCTCAGGGCCCGGAATGGAGCTCTGCTGACCTTGAGGGTGTCGTATGGATCGATCAACAACGAGGGTCCGTGTGTGTGTGTGTGTGTGTGTGTGTGTGTATGTGCGTGCATGTGCATGTGCATGTGCATGTGCATGTGCATGTGCATGTGCATGTGCATGTGCATGTGCGTGCATGCGCATGCACATGAGCCTCAGAGGAAGAGGGAAGTGCGCAACACCGCCAAATAAAGAAGAAAAACGAAACCTTCATTGACGGTGAATCATTGATAGGTGGAGGATTTTTCTCCTCCCTCCATTTTTTTTCTTTTTTTTGCAATACCATCTTGTATTTTCCTCTCAGCTGTCTGTCGAATGTCTAATTTCTTTTGATTTTCTCTCTTCCTCGCTTCACGTCAAAGCTGTCACTTTCAGCATTTCCACCACCACTCTCCATCTGCCTCCCTTAACTTGTATGTTACCGCTCCATTTTCACTCACTGTTTTTTTCTCTGTCCTGACATTTCTCCCTGCATCAGATGTCTGGTTTACGTCGACGCTTTCCTCCCGACAGGTGCTTCCAGGGTACCGACACACACAGATGTTTCTACGTCCCTCACCGTCTGCCTGCTTTCTCTGATGTTTTCTCTCTCAAATGACACCATGTTTTTTTTTTTTTTCGTCAATACCCATTTTAAACGAAACAGCATTCGAATCCTGCCAGACCGCCTGACGTCATTGCAATCACTTTGCGACAAAGGGAACTCTGTGAGAGTACGACTGCATTCTGGTAGCAATTTTTTCGTGGTGGGCTAAAATACAATCCGACTGTGAGCTCGGATTTGCCAAGAGTAACGTGAATATCCAGTTTTATACATCACCCTCGGGTCTCTTAAAATATGATTTTACCTCTCAAATGTGATTTCACTGAACCCTCCAGAGTCGGGCGATACAGTAACTTGATCAGCCATGGATTATTAGGCGAGAGCATTTTTATCTAGATGATTTTTGTTCGTTTTTTTTTCAAGTTACTGGCTGTCTTGAGATTTCACCTCGGTATATAGTTCACCTTACGGCTGATTGACAGGCAGAGCCACGGATAAGCATCTGGCCATATCGGACACCCATTAAAACCCATTGTGGACCAGCAAGAGCATGGAGTATCCTCCTGCTCTCATGAGATGGATCGCTGGTGCTTGGTTCAACAGTTGCTGAGCAAATATCACAATTCTCCTGCTCACCGCTAGATATTTTTTTTTATAACAAAAATATCAGCAGAGGAGGGACCAAAGCCTGATGACACTGCATTTTGGACATTGTAGGGGGAGGGGGGCATTGCTCACTGTCTAACTAAGACTACAGGTGGAGCCTATTAGCATAGCAAACTGCACGGGTCGTATGCACAGTGAGAGATAGTACCTGAGTTAGGCAGAGCTCATATTTTGATTTCTGTTTTATTCAGATCAACAGCTAAACAATTATATTAGTAGTCACTTCTCCTAGGTTTGAAAGTGACTGGCTACCTGAAAAATGCTGCCTAACAATTGCCTTGTGCTGCATAAGGGAAGCTGTAAGAGGCAGATTTTAATTTGTGATTAAGTGCTATTATCCATTAAAAGTGAGCGTGTAAATCTGTGTATTTGATTTAAAAACTGATGAATAAAATTGCTATTACTAACATATGAGAATTATCAGCTTATCCAGTCACTACCCTGGTTCTACCGAGCTCAGAGCTCCACAGCTTTGGTTTTGCTACATCATAGAAAAGAAGCGGCAGGGTAAGATGTTTCTAGGAGAGAACAGCATGTGACGAAGATAATACCGAAAAAGAGCAAATGTCTGACAAATGCTCCACTTAAATAAGTACGCAGTCCATCTTTTAATAGTCTGGTTTATGTTACACGTGTAGCGCATCACTCATGTATATAGAGTGTGTAAAATAACCATCAAAAGTGTGTCAAGACCAGAGGAGTCCGTGAGAAGTAACCTGCGCTGAGTGTTGTCCATTTGTTATTGATGAGGGAGGAGCAGAATAATCGAGTCAGTATAAATAATGTAACCAGTCTACAGCTTTCTTGCTCAGCTGTCAAAAAGAGGCAGGCAGATATGCGAGATGACAGCGAGTGAGGCCGGCTGTGCTTTTCTTATGCACATCTGTTCAAAAATGGTACAAGGTCTGACACGCTCTCTTCGCACGTACTGATCACAAGTTCATCATCGTCACCGCCGACTGCAAGGGGTTAAGTGTGTGTGAATCTGTGAAACTCTTGTTTACTGAGTGTGTGCTCACAGGAAACAGAGGTGTGTGTCTCAGACTGGACTGGAAATATATTTATTTTTCATTGTAAAATTCAAGTTGGTTTTGAGAAAACCGTGGATGGGTCAGTAACTTCTTCTCGGATTCGCTTAGCATCACGCACTTTCACACACACACACACACACACACACACACACACACATACTGTCAGACCAAAGTCAACACACTGCAGGGCATATACATCTGTGCATCTATGGAATATAACGATGCATGAGAAGAGGAAGTAGGCAGGGGATGAGGGGTCAGCTGAGAACTCAAGGGAAACGTCCAGAAGGGCAAAACTGTAATGTGATCCAGCACACAGGCAAGCGTGTACATATGCAAAAATGCTTAGCAAAGAAAAATACACATTTCATGTAGCCAGAAAGAACATTGCATTTTAGAGAGACCTCATTCAGCACCTCCTGACAAAGAAACAACACTCATACACTGACATACCAGCTGCTCTGATAGTCCAGCACGGCTCCTCTCTCTGAGGCCATAAATCAATCAATGTCAAAATACACTGTGGCACCTTGACAGTCCGAGAGAACTCACTCACGCAGTCTTGAACACCACGCGTGGTAACTGGATCCTTTCCAGCTAGTTTAACTTAGTTCAATGCGGGGATGTGAATGTCAGATGTCAATGAGTTCTGTCAACAACCCCGGCTTTTAACTGCTACAAAAATAACTTGCTCTGAATGTAAGTGCATTCGTAAATAATAGATAATAAATAATACACACATTTAGTGTCTTTTTAACAAACCAACATTTCCGCAATGAAAATCCATAGTTTAAAACAACAATAGAAGAATGTGTATTAAAACAGAACAGAAAAAAGAGGATACATATCAGTGTGTTGATTGTTAGTTTGCAAAGAATGGAAAAAATAGACATTATAGGAACAGTACTGATTAAATATAGATGTTAGCTATTCTATCTATAGATATTATATAATTATATGATATATATGTACATATATATATACATACGTTGACAAAATATAGATTAGTTACACTTGCAGCCACTGCAGAGTTTTCATTCTGTGTCAGAGCCTCCAATCTACCATGCAGGAGAGGAACACGTGATTGTCAATTATATTAAGAATGGCAAATCCAAGCTCATCAAGACCCTTGAACAGTGCACCTAACATGCACACTCTGGTGTGCACGTGTGTCCCTCGTGCAGTTGGATGCGGATTTTAATGTTGCATAAAACACTGTAGGGCAAGACCTGCTTTCTTTTCCAAAAGATGTTGATCTCCAAATTAGAGATACATTTTCTACAATGATGATTCAATTTTTGGACTAGTGCTCACGGCACAGCATGAGGACCGAATGATAAACATTCAGGGTTAAGATCAATTTCTTGAGTGTGTGCTACAGGTATCCGTTCTTTCATAAAAACTGGACATTGGTAATTACAAGCAGAGGAGTACCACACACTGAGCAGTACACCAAATCCCCGTATTCAATGACAGGGAAGTGAGGAAGGATTAAATAGGGTGAATTTGGCGCATGTGTGTATGTGCACCTGGTGTCAAAAACACTTCAGCTGAATATTGCAAAAACTGCAGCACCGTCAACGTGCACGGGATTCACCAGCATCACTAAAATCCAGCAAGCCTCCACTGACCAGCGGCTGATCTGCCAGCATATAAATATAAGCCCAGAAGCAAAAGAGCAAAAGCAATGCCCATGCAACAATTACATTGCTCTCACAACTCATTTCCTCCCCAAATGGTTCACATGATATACTTTGAAAACTCTTATGTTAATATTTGTAGATAAATCCCAGAATAGTTTATCGTGTAAATTACGCAGCCGGTCGACTGCACTGCGGAACATATCCGCCTGCTCAAGAGTTTGAGGTTGGATAAAATTATCTGGGGCTAAGGAAACCCTTGAACCATTTTCTGCTATTTAGGTTTAAGTGAGGACAGGTCAGAGGAAAGAACATGGGTTAGGATAACAAAACGCCGACCCATTCGGCAGACACGAGCCTGCTTGGAGGCTGGTGCAAAATGAGAGGTTTCCTTTCCATGTTTTATGGATTGCTTTCATTGCTTTCATTGCTTTCATTTATATATATATATATACATATATATATATATATATCTTTTGATATCCTTTTTTTATTTCATAAAATAGACTGTCATGCGATAATGCTGCGCAACTTTGTCATCATTTTGAGTACTGGTTTCTCCTTCTGCTTCTACTTACTAATGAAAGTTAATACTTTTGGAATGTGAATATGACATGAGATAGGGAACTGTGTCCGTACTGTATTCACAACCCATAAATGTAAAGTAGAGCATTTTACCCTCTGTTACAAGACAGAACCCAGCATTCGCAGTCTTACCTTTGATGCCGAACTTGGAATTTCCGCCGAACTTGAGAATCACAAACATGAGAAGGAAACCGGTAAAGGCCACGGCGGCGATGCCCACCACCACGTACATCTGCAAAGCAAGTGAGGAGAATTACCACCTCTACCCACAGGAGGATGGTCAAAGCCAAATGAGTGTTAAAAGAGGACAATTGACTTGGACTTTGTCCTTCATAACTAATGCCTGAAAAGTAAACAATGCCTTTCCAAAACCTAAACCGGCAAAAGAAGACACAGTCATGTGACCAAATAAGATGAAATAAAGAACGGAGTCACTTACAGCCACTCTGTCCTCTGGGGGGTCCACTGGGGGGCCTTCTGTTCATCGACAGAGAGGATTTATGAGTAAATATATCGGTAGGAAGGCTACCTCAAGAGGTGCATTATTACACAGTTCTATAATTATTGAAATCTAATTAAAACTTATGAATTGAATCAAACTGACATTTGTGCATAAAGGGGGGGGAAAAAAGGGAGGGTACCTGTTAAGTCTGCAAGCAAGACAACGTGACGAAGAGGAAAGCGAGAAATAGAATAGACAACAGAGAAATTAGGCTTCTAATAAAGCAAGACCTTTTCATTTTGCAAAGTAAAGATCCCGACTTCTTAACGCATTCCATGATGTCATGAAAATGAAAATCAAATGAAAACGACATTCATTCAAGTCAAATCAAAACATTGATGGGATAATCCAGACATAAGTTTTATGAAATGTTCTACTCACCATAGTAGACCGGTTCTCCTGTTCCTGTACCTCGAGACAAGAACAAGTTCTGTTTGATAAAGTTGTTATGTTTGATGGAATATATTTGGACATGATTAATAAATTTGACTTACAAAAGGGTCTAGGTTGTGTTTCCTTGCTACTATGCAAGCCTTTTAGGGCAATTTGCCTCTTTTTGGTGATCGCAAGAGTTAAAGTAAAGAAAGATGAGAACACAGAAGAACTGTCATCTGCACATGTAGCAAAGAACATGGTGAAATCAGCACTGCGTATTCTCTACCCATTTGAAACTCATCATACGCACTTCAGCAAGTTGTGTTAGAATAATGATCTGCAAATACACGGCTGGGACTACTTTCCCGATAAACCACAGTGACTGTTCGTGTTCTCGTCTCATCAGACGAACTTAGTTCAATATAACTGTTATATAGAATGATGTATAACAAATAATTCATTGGATTTCTCCACTGCTTGAACACAGAGAACAGAGGGGCAGATGTCTTTTCAACTTAAGGAGATATAAAGGAACTAGGCAATTTACTCAGAGTTGGTATTTTCTTGAACTGAAGATAGCAAAAGAAAACACTTCTGCTATCTGTAGAATCTTTGATTCTACAGACTCTGTAGAAACTCTGTAGAAAGAATTCACGCATTTGTTTTGCATTAATTTACCGGGAAAGATTCTGCAGGTGCCAATCACAAAAAAGGGGAAGTATTGCTATTTCCTCACCATCCATGGGTTCGTGCATGAAGTGAGCGTGAATCTTCTTTTCATCCGATCCGAATTTGTTTTTGGCAACCAGTGTGTACAGCCCATTGTTGAGGTGCGTTGGGCTGTCCAGCTGCAGACAGCCGTGCGACTCTCTCTCGGTTATGTCATGGATCATGGTCAGGATGTAGCGTCCCTCCGTCACAGCCTCGTCATTTCGAAACCACTGCAGCTGTGGCTCTGGGTTTCCTGGAGATAACAGTTCAGATAAAAAAAACACTGTTATGTTCCACGTTGGTTATCGGTCACGTTTCTCAGTTAGTTTGTCTGTTCGTTACTGACTTAATTATATACTTCAACACCGCATATAATGGGAGCCAATCCAAGCAGGCGTTCTGGTGCTTGGAAATGCACTCCCACACTTTAAAAAAGATGTCTTTACTCTTGCAATATATGGCAGTGTTAAAAAGGACCTCTAATAAATAGCTCAGTGCTTTCAAGCCTTTTCATACGGGGACTTTTGACTGCTTGACAACATTGTTCACACTATTAGAACACTTTCATCATCATGGTCACATGTTTTCTGTGAAAATGGGGATTTATAACAGACACTGCCACTGTGTCTGAAAATTGGCGTATATATTAGCTGTCTACAAATGGCTAAGTCCATTTTGGGGGGCGATTTCTGTAATTCGGTTTTTCTCATTTAACCGTCCGTCTCCTCGGGCCGGAAAGTAATTAACCTCAGAGCTTATGATGAGCAGACCCAAGTTAGTGTCCGTGAAACACGGGTCTATCAGTGTATCAATGCTGCTCGAGTTCAGATAAAATATACTTTTCTCTCTGAATGGCTCTGCGGAAATATTTCCATTGAACACTTGAAGTCACTCAGCACCAGGCTATATCATGTTTGTATGTAGTTTAATGGTTGTTGAGATATACAAGTATGAATGTCAATATGCAGGTTCTGTAATGTATTTGCTCTTTTGGGTTTTATATTCTTTATATTTCTCCAATATGGACGTACCCACCTGAAACACTGAAGGGGATGCACCAATGGTGGTCTGAAATCGCATCACCCAACTTCGTGATTTTGGGAGGAACTGAGTATGGGTTGAGGAAGGACAAGTAGTCAGAAGAAAAAGGTTTGAGATGCATAAAAAAGACTCCTTTCAGAGGTAAAATTAGTGAATGAAATAAATACACTGAGGGAAACTGCTGTTCTCCCCGGCTCTGTTAACTGAGGGGTTTTAGGCAAGGGGGAGAACTTACAAAGTATGTCCAGGAGCGACGCAGTCTCTCTCCCTCCAACAATGTTCTCAGCAGTGCAGCTGATTTTGCTGTTGTGGTCCAGCGACGACAGGTTGAACAACCGTAATTTTGATTCCTGTCCTGCTGCCACGATCTGAGAACAAACCAAAAGTTTCCCATCACCACAACATGTTGCGCACAAATAATCATTTCCATGACAATAGGTCACAGAGCTTTTAGTATACTTCCCGAAAACTAATTAAGCCACACCACTCTTGTAAGCCTGAGGTAAAGAGAACGGATGCAATCGGACCGGGACATCACGGTTAAAATCAACTAAAGTCAAACAAATCATGGTCTTTTGTCATATCCTTCCTGTGCATATGTCATGATTACATAAAGAATTATGATCTAGTTACAGTCACCTGTCCCTAAAGTATCACTTCCGTCAACATTTATTCTATTATTTCTTCCTGCGCATTTCCTCTTTTTTCCAATTTACATCTAAAGGTACCTAGATTTTGATGCTGTGGGACAAACACAATGTTGAATGTCAGCAAAGCCATTAATCGTCACCTTGAGGAGAAAAGTCCAAATGACAGAAACCGATTTTTTTTTTTCTGACAATCTTGCTGTTATACTATTAGTGTTTGTATGGCGGGGTGGGGGGGAACCTCACCTCGTAGCTGGAGACCAGTGACATTTTCCAAATCAGCTGAGCTGAAGGCACCCCAGAGGTCATACATTCCAGCTGCACATTTTGCCCCTCCATTACTGTCACTTTGGATGGACTCAGTCTTACCGTGGGAACCTCTACATGCAACCAGGGAGTAGAAAGGAGGAGAGGTAAAGAAACAGAGAAAGGAGAGAGATGAGAGAGGAGGAAGAAAAAAAGCAAAATTAGGATTCACGGCCAAACTTTTCAATCAAAACACCGAGCACGTAACAACGGCGACAATAAGAACACGCAGACCGGCGCAGACTAACAGCCACCTCGCAGCACAAAGTAAAAGACAGACATTGAAAGGGAGACCTTGATTTCAAACGCCCTCTATCTTTCCCCCTTGCTTTTATTTAAGCACACTCACCCCAATCAAACAGTGAGACAAAGAGCCAGAGTTCAAACACAGTAATGGTTACACTGATTACTGGTGCATGTCTTCGGCAGCCCAAGTGCTAAATTGATTGGACATAGTCTGCAGCCTCTTTCAAAGCAAAGAAACTGTTGACTGCGTGTGCTCACATTCGTGTGTGTGTGTGTGTGTGTGTGTGCGTGCGTGTATTTGTCTGTGCACCACGCTGACCAGAAGGTGACCTGAGTATGACCAATCAGACTCAATCATAGTCTTGCCACTCCTGTCCAATAACATCACTGGTGACGGGAGAAAGAGAAGAGAAGAGGAATGGATGTTGACAGCTGCTGTAAGATAAGATTGGCCAGATTTCGTATGAAACCCTCTTTTCTCCACTTCTTCCACCTCTTCTTTCAGCAGAATGCTTATCACCAGGGCAACCCACTTATCACTACAGCAACCCGCTCACTCTCTGTGAGACTCACTAAAACCATTCATTTCAATGGTGACAGGGCAGCTGCCGTATCAAAGCCACACGTCTTAGCGGAAATCTGTTACACACAAACACTCGCACACACGAACACGCAAGATGGGAGACGTAATTGATTTTGAGATCCATCCAAATTATTAATGTTGTGTTATGAAGTAATAATTGGCGGTTTAATACTTGGTTATTCTAAATGGAATGCCATTTATTAGTTTTAATTTTTTTTCTCTATTCGAGTGATGGGGATAAAGCAGTTTGTGCTTGAAAAATACATGACAAGAATGTAATTACTCCTGCAAAACTATTTTTCCTTCATGTTGGAAAACTGATTGCAACCATAGTCATTTTGTGTTTAGGTTGAGTGAACTCCCTGATCTGTGCTTGCGCTTGTGTGTGTGTGCATGCTCTTTAAAGGGAAATTGTTGATCCTTATTTTCCCTTTTGTTTTTGTCCTCAATTAAGTTGGATGCAACTTCGAAACACCTCACTGGTCTCATCCCTAGACCGTCAGCGATAGAAAAATTGATTTAAAATTTTCATGACATTAATTTTCTTCACCTTCAGCTTATTAAAAACTAGAAGGTAACTTGCATTGGTCTGTATAAACTTTGTGATGCCGTTAAAAGCTCCAGACAAGTATCATTGCTGGGCATTGATGTTTCCTGACAGTCCTCAGCTCCACTTTCACGCGCTTCCATTCAGGTCCATTCATCGGCCAGGTGTGTGAACTGTCACAGTGGTGTGAATTACGTGCATGGCATTAAGCATGGTACTCGTGGATGTCTTGCTGAACAGCTGCTAAAAGCTCAGATTTAGATGGAAAAACATCCACTGCTCTCTGGATTGAAACCTCAACAAATGATGCCATCATATTTGGACCTCATTGTCGGGGGGGGGGTGGGGGGGGGGGTGTCATTGTCGTCAGCTCTTATTGAAGGCCACAATAGGAACCTCCACACTGCTGTTTGGTTGGAGAAGCACCCGCATTTGAAATGTAAGTCTTTGGTGATGTGACGGAGACAGAGACAGAGACCAAAAGCGTGGGGATCGCTTGACAAACTGCACGACGGGGTGATAAAACCGTTTCCTCTAAAAGAAGAAAGGGAGGAAGGATTGACTTTGTGGGATATAGTGTGAAATCCAGCCAAATAGTGTCCTGGCTGAATTTATGCTGTGGCTGTCGGTCTGTCTGCTTTGCCTCTGACATCAGATAAGGAAAGGATTTTCCTCATAAATTCTATCTTATCTGAATCCGCTGTCCTTTGAGCATTTTTACATGGACACAGGCTGTGTTTTTGCATGTATTTGTATTGACGACAAGCTTACCTGCCATGTTTTCCTCTCTCTCACAGAACTCAATTACCTTTACAAATCTTGGTGTCGAAAAAACTAATCCCTCCCTTACCCAAGAGGACCCCACAGGACAGTATTTAAAACCTGTTATGTTAGATGACAACATCTTTAAAAATGGTCTTTATGTCCATACGTGGTAGCTAGCCTGCTTTATAATCTTATCAGTTAACAACAGATTTGAAGCCTTCAGTAGAACGTTGCAATGACCTTCGCGGGACTTGATTTCTGTCTCCTGTGATCAAATAATGTTCAGTGCTACAGCTTTGTTTCTGTTGTCCGATTTGTTACTCAAGACAAGTGTGCTCTACCTTGAACTTCACTGAATAAAAAACAGCTGATGCCCACAGGCACAGGGGCCACCTGGCCTCTCAAGTTGGCCCGCACTGCCATTTACCCTCTTATGTATGCACACTGTTTATGATGAGATGTACCTTAAACTTGAGGATAAAATACACACACCGTAGGTCACAGAGCCAAACGGACAACAGGAAAGGAAGATAGCTGACGACAGAGTTCCGCAGTCAGTAATGTGACCGGCAGAGCTCTGGTGATCTATCATTTCCCCAAGACGCGGAAGGGTACCTCTGCACAGGACAGCTGCTTAAAATGAATTACTTGTGTTTTTCTGAATTGTGTACCGTTGAAAAGGCTTATGCCCTGTTTGCTGCATGAACAAACATTACACGCAAAATACAGGAGAAGTTGAAAACTGCATTAACTAAGAGTAGGCAGTGTGTGGCTGTTTTCTTTAACACGTCCTATTGACAAACAACCGTCCTGTTCCCGAAAGCTATTTGACCTTCTATTAAATCCGAAATGGTTTATTTTCATATTGCACAACAACGGTACCAGTGATTTTTGCTGGGGTCAGCAATGGGAGCAGACAGTATTTTCCAGCCCTTTCAGCTATTAACAGTCCACTGAGAGACATATGTGGGTAGTGGGATCGGTGTCAGCCCGAGGGCATTTTTGGGACCTTCCTTTTCTTTGTGCCCTCCTCATATGTCACTCTGAGCGGAGCAGGCAGAAAGAGAGACGGAAATAAATGCGAGCGGACCCTCGGACAATGATTAATTAAAGGGGGGTTGAGAAATGCAAGGGAAAGAGAGCGAGAGAGACGAGATGGCAAGACAAGCAAATCGCGGCGCAAAAGGACAGCTGCTCAGTCGGACATTTCAAGTCCTCTCGGGTGGATCCCTGTTCGCCCCGGGGCATTATTTGGCACCCTCCTCCACATATGTCATTCTGCCAGGGTGTCCCCTGCCCACATCTCTGGGGGTCCAGCTGTAACTGCACTAACGCCAAAAATAACCCCGCTAATGGCGGGGAGGTGGAGACAACAAATCAATAAGAATTATCAATGACATTCTTCGCTTCCCGCAAGCTAAGTTTCTGTCCTTTGCGCCCCCGACTGCCCGGGGTTATTTTTGACCATTGATCATTTCTGAAAAATCTTCTGTTCCATCTTCACAACAAAAGCATCAGGACCTATTTGAATAAAGCCACTCGTGATTTTTTTTTTTATTTACCGTATATCTTGTCGCTACTGTGCCTTTTAAAAATTCAAATCCCAGGGACTTTTCTCAGTTTCTTTAGAATTGCATTTTTTTTCTGCCTTTTGTCACATGAACTCCGTGGTTTGCTCCGTGGTTTAACATTTATGACGTTATCAAGTAAAAAAAGGCTTCAATTGGGATCTTTCCAACAATCTGACATGTTGAGGCAAAGACATTCGGCTATGTTTCAACTCTCAGTACATCCAAGCATTGTTTCATAAATACTGTTCATGGAAATTAATTATTTGAGATACAAAGTATGAAGAAAACCCTTTTGGTGCATAGAAGTGAAGAAAAATCTACCCCGACATTATGGTCAACGCATCAATGAATGCCTTTTATGCAACTTCCCATTCTTCAGGCAGCGAAGGCGTTTCATTGTCATGGTATGTGATGATGCAGAGAAAATGGAAATTAAATCGCCTGTGTGACAGCAGGTGCGGCAGGAAAAAGGTGTGAAATAGTCCTAACCTCACTCCACTGTGATATATATTGCCCAACCATTCCTGCCGCAAATCTCCACTTTTCTTTTATCATCTTTGAGGCCAGAGTGACATCTGCACAGCGCCCTGTGCATTGACCTGGCTATACCTACAAGCGAATGTCATCTGTCAGGCACACACACACACCTCCCTCTCTGGCTCTCACACACATTTTGTCCACATTCCTCCATGCCTCATATAAGAAGAATCCATAGAGCTCAGCAATAACCCCCCAAAAAAATTCCTCCACCTCACAGTCTATATAACATTGGCTCTAAGTGAGTATGAGAGGTTTTATTCACGTTTAAGTATAAGACCTTGTCGTTCTTCAAACCGCACAGTGTCGAGGGGAAAGTGCAACGTAGATCTTAAACCAAGCTTTACACAAGACAAATTAACTATGTTCAGAGTACTTGGTGAAGTCTACAGAAAGTCACAAACCAATTGATATACGAGTAACTTTATGCCGGTTGTATCTTTAAAGTTTGTTCGGTCATTCTCTTGTTGTAAAAACTGGCTTCCCTTTCTTTCTTTGTCATTGAATATCTCTTCTATAACTCATCTGACATCGGATTTTTCCTTTACATTAAAACAGCAAAAAAGAACACAATAAAAATGTAAAACACACACAATGAAACTATATTTGACAAAAAATCCATTTCCTCTCCAGGCCCCCTTGTGTGTATGTTTCTTGTATAACTAAATTAGTATTACATTGAGTTAGAATTAGTCTGGGGTGACCAGGGTCAGACATTTTAGACCGTAACATCTGCTATGTGTGTGTGTGTGTGTGTGTGTGTGTGTGTGTGTGTGTGTGTGTGTGTGTGGGCGAGTGCTTGTGTCCTCGTGT
>CAAKHD010003438.1:164791-178861 GCA_901007705.1 Fistularia tabacaria | reverse complement strand
CCGAGGCCAGAGAGAGATGTTGGGGATGTGCACGCCCCGATTTCCATCAATGCAAAATAAAAACAGAAAAAAGAAAAATTACTCTCCCTCTAACACACACACACACACACACACACACACACACACACACACACACACACACACACACACACGCGGACCTTGTGACAGGCAGGTTGTATATTATTATTCCACGAACCTCGGGGATAGCACAGCGGCGGCGAGGGAACAATCCCGTCCTGGTGGTTTTATGGTAAATATCCCGCCGCAACCCTGTAGACCTAAAAGACAACAGCGGAAGCCTCGCACGGCGTCCGCCGGTTATTGACAGCCGCCG
This sequence comes from Fistularia tabacaria, assembly GCA_901007705.1. Lineage (NCBI taxonomy): Eukaryota > Metazoa > Chordata > Actinopteri > Syngnathiformes > Fistulariidae > Fistularia > Fistularia tabacaria. Next base: position 178,527 of record CAAKHD010003438.1, on the reverse strand, counting down.
GATGTTTATGAGGTTTATCGCTTCTTGTATTTGTATTTCAAGGTTAAACCCTGTTTTTTTTCTTTTTTAAAAAAAAAAAATAGACTTCCCTGTGATGAAGAGAGACTCGGACTGAAAGTCTCCTGTCTCGGACGGCGTGCAGAGGGTTCATTCCAGGTTCGGTTTCGGGCAGGAGGAGCGTTTGAGATTTCGATGAAATCCGGAACCTGGTTCGACTCGAGTGCATGAGTTTATTTTATTTTTCTTCCTTTTTTTGCGTTATTAATGCAAGTAACGTGTGAATGCATAATGCATAAATGCAAGATAAGTAGAATCTCTTTGCTCCGGTTGTCTAATGATGCCTGTAAGTTCATTAAAAGCATCTTGTCGGGAAAACTCCTTTATTCTGGAGCGCCTCGCGGCGCAGTTTCCTCCAGTGAAACAACATTATCGGAGTCGCTACAATTGCACAAGTTACCGAAAGCCCAAGATATATTCCTGCAAACATGTAGGACCTGGTGGAAGGAAGTCAACGGGGGTCAGAAATGGCCACTCCGGCGCTGGAAGGAACGTGACAGCGGCAGATTTCAGACTCAACAAGATGTGACACATCTGGAGAGCAACCGGTCCCACCGTCCAGAATGTGCGGTCCGCCTGGATCGATCTCGGGGCCCCTGCTTCTCCGCTCCGTCGGCTATCCGGCCTCAAGTCGTGAAAGGAATTCTCGCCAAGTGCCCGCCGGCAACACGGCGGTCTGCAGGCGGGCGCCCGCCGTGCAGCCGAGGAGACCGTCATTCACGACTTTCAGGCTGTTTCCCAAAGACTCCGAAGTTATCATCTGACCGTGAAACTCCCGTTTTCCACCACGGGAGTAAAAAAAAAAAAAAAAAAGGCTAGTTTTAGATCAAAATAGAAATAAGATTAAGTTTTACTTTGTCGAAAAATACGCCGAGACGCTCGATAAGTGAAGGTTTGCACCCGGACTGTGCAAAACGAGCCCTGCAAATGAAAGACGTGGTAAAATAATGATTAGAAAAAATGTGTCGGTAACTAAACCGAGCCTTTTAACAGGTTCTGTGTTTTTCCTCGTGCACGTGGATGTCCACAAAGACGCGGATACCCGACTACCATCCATCCATCCATCCATCCATGACTCAGGGTGGTGGGGGATGCCGGAGTCGATGCCGGGCGAGAGGCGGGGCTCACCCTGGACGGGTCGGCCGGCCAATCGCAGGGTCACATTCACAGGCGGACAACCATTCACTCCCTCTCTCATTCGGGGTCATTTTTCCCCATTTTTTCCAATGAACCTACTGCATGTGTTCGGCCTGTGGGAGGAAACTCACGCGGACACGAGGAGAACATGCAAACTCCTTGCCACCGCGCCGCCCTTCACCCAACTACCATTTCATGCAATTTGCGGCCATCCATGAGTTTGATTTTAGTGTACTTTTGCTGAAACATTCGTCTCACCGAACCGGCAGTGTAACTATTTCCCGTGTGCTCGGTTTTAAACATGTGAAAAGACGAGCCGTGGACGAAAACAAAACAAAAAAAAAACCTCTACGGTTTCCCGACAAATCGATAATGCCATCGGCGGATGAGTCCAGTCTTGGCACGACATGCTTTTATGGTTGCAATACGATGCTTCTTTATGTTGCTAAATGTGGTGCGTTCACAAAACGCCGTTGATCAATGTGCATTGTCCTTGCAGGAACAGCAGGAACGCCATTAACAACGGTGCAGCTCGAAACTCCACCTGTCGTCCCGGTGACCTTGCGATGAGAAAATGCGGAGGAAGACGCTCGCGCACGCAGGTATTTAAAAATGTCTGACTTTCCGAGTGGAAGAAAATAATTCGTCGATTGGACTTCCACTCCTTCTACAAAATGAAACTATGTGGGTTTAATCCCGTGCGATTCGTGGTTGATCCGAACAGCGCTTTCATGGAGTGAAATTTGATAATAATTCAATTTGGCTTCGGCTTTGCACCAGATAATCGAGAACATTTCCGTCCTCTCCTCCTTTCGCAGCTTTAATAGTCGCGTTGGCATCTTTTGAAGCCGAGAGAGCGAGCGAGCCGCCGAGCGAGCGCGTCGGAGGTCGAGGCCGCGCTCGCGTGTGTTTACTTCATGCAACTTTCATGCGGGTCGGCGGAGCTCGCCTCCCGTTCTGCACCTCCAATTAATATTTCATCGTTATTAAATGTAACCGTGACCCTCGGACCGCCTCGCTTAGCTTTAGCCCGTGCTACTTTTAACTCTCCTTGTTTGCTGAATGGGAGTTTGGCAAGCTAGCGCGGCGGGTCAGACACGCAGATTCTGAAATCGGCGCCGCGTCCGCAGACACCCTCCGCCTCGACCGGCGGGGCCGCCGAGTGACTGCGTGCATGCATGTATGGAGAAATACCGCGGGTGCGCGGTGGCGGCGGCGGCGGCGGCGGCAGATACGAGCGTTTACTGAAGGGAGTGATACGTGTGTGCGCCGAAGATGAAGTGTGAAGAGACGGGACAAAGGCAGCCGGGGTGAGATTAAGAGACATATGTATAGGTGCTGATAGTCAGCCGGGATCAGAGCACTGAGCGAGATGTTAAGGCCGGGGCTCCTCGCCTCCCACACCCCACCGCAACCCATGTCAAGCTTACATTCTCCTCCTTAATCTCCCCTCTTTGATAAGCCACTCTACCCTCCTCACACACACACACACACACACATCCAGCCTGCTACCCATCTACCCTCCAAATCCGCTCCCGTGCAATCTCCGGCGCATCAGCTGCCAAATGAAGTTCCCTCTTTAGAAAAAAAAAAAAAAGGGAAAAAACTTGCCTGTCAAATCGTCTGAGGCTTTGGCGGCTGGCGGCGAAGGCGGCCCCTTGTGTTGAAGCCAATAATCCGGCGCCGGGGCTTCAGGTGCACCGAGGTCGGTGATTGACAGGGCTCGATATGAGGCCCTCGCCTCACTTGACATTTGGGTTTCATAAGGTCTGGAACAAAAGGCAGGGGCAAAATAATCAGAGCGGGGCGCAGGCAAATAAATCTGTTTATTCCTCCTCCGCCCGCCACCCCCCCCACCCCCCACCCCCCGTTCGCCCACATCGTGGCTCCACCATTGGACGGGGAGGGGGGGGGGGCGGGAGGGCATGATATTACCTTTTCTGAGCCTTAGTGGATTCACGCAGTCGGTCACTTTAGGCCCCGTGCTTACCTGAGATATTAGTTTGTATGTGCGGCAGATAGAGGCGTGTATTTGAATGGCTCAGGCGCGCGCATGTGTGTGTGTGTGTGTGTGTGTGTGTGTGTGTGTGTGTGTGTGTGTGTGTGTGTGTGTGTGTGTGTGTGTGTGTGTGTGCACAATAACATGCTGACAGTGAGGGTGGTGGCTCTGTCTCAGTGATTTATGAGGGTGTGCTGTGAAGGGTCTTCTGAGCAGGATATTGTTCCCTGACTGGTGACTTCTGCCTCTGCATGTGTGTGTGTGTGTATGTGTGTGTGTGCGTGTTGTATATTTTAGAGTGAGAAAGATTAAGAGGGAGAGTGGTGCAGGTGAGCCCTCAATGTAATCAATCACCACCACGTCGTGAGGTCTAGGACTTGAGCATTACCTTTCCAAATGATACATAGTTTTGCTCTATATTTTTGCATATTCATTATTTCGGGCAGATAGGGAAACAACACACTCTGCATCATTACTACACTTCAGGATAGGGAGATAATAATCTACTTCATGTATGCAGGGGGAGGGCCATGAAAACTCAACCACATGGCCCAACCAGACCAGCACCCTGTACAAATCCCCTCATCTACCTCAAACACACACAAATGCACGTTTTGCCACATCAGGATACAGTGCTGCGCATGAATTCCGGTTTAAACAGAATTCTGCTCTGCTTACGCCAACAGATAAACCGCAGTTCTTCTGCGACTGGTAATCACATCCTGGGCCAGAGGACAAGGTTGGAACTGAAAAAACTGAAGGGCCTTAAATCAAAAAAAAAACCAGAAAGAAACACCAGAATAACACATGATGAATCTCTATCACTGTTAAAAGACATATTTGGAGGCAAAGTCACAATAAGGCAAGGAATCCCTAATAAAAGGCAGCTAAGAGATGCAGATTAGTGTGGTGCTATAAAATGATTTTTCTTTCAATAGTCAATTAAGTACATTAAGATAAACATTTCCGAAATGAAAGCAGTGAAATTTAGCAATTAATTTGAGCTAATTCATTTGGTTACTTATTTTATCAATTTCATATTTGACTTCAATTCTAGAATATATATATATATATATATGAACATAGATAGATAGATAGAATTAAATGGGATTTTTCAATTTTTCAAAATTTAAGAAAGTGTCAAGACAGCAAGAAAGTCCCCTAAACAATCAATTGTCACATGCTGCAATCACATGTAGGGATAGTGGTGATCGACTTTCTTACACCTAATGTTGTAAGGGTGGAGCTGAATTTTTATTTTTTTTACACTTTCAATAAAAAGAATGAAAAAAATATATAAAATGTCACACAGCATTCAGCATTTTTTGAATATAATATAACATGTCATCTGTACGAATACAATAAAGGAGCAAAGAAGTCCTACAAATTCGTAGAAATTTTAAAGAGATGAAAGATACTGCTCATGCCCTAATCACAAAACAAAATGAAGTTGTTTTAGAGAACCAAGTTCTCGTGACCTTAATGTTACTACAGTAAACTGATCGCAACAGTTAGTGGATCATAAAACAAATGTCTATTCAGCCTCTTTAGTCTAATAAAGGATTTCTAAAAGTCTGCAATTCACACCAAAATGAAGATGGGGGGTATATAGAGGAGTAGAAAAAAAGGGGGAACTGCTGTATTTTCTATAATTTTAAGTTTCATGAAATCACTTAAAACAACTCTTAAGTGTTTACAAAATTTAACCTGTTAATAGTCCGAACAGGAATAAGTAGTATATCCAAAAAATAAAACTATCAAGATCGGTATAAAGTGCAGGCATGAACTTTTGAACCAGTGTGTGTAATAAAAAGAAATATTGTACCAACTGTAAGTAGCTACAGGAGAAAAAGAAAGGAGTTGGAAGCCAAGGCCTGCAAACTTAAAAATTGTTCCCGTTGCTTCTGAAAGCAACCCGCCGTCAAACATACTGCTGAATCAAATTAACTGATTGACAGAAGACTTGCCCACGTGCTGCAACCAATTTATCTGACATATGATTTGGGGCTTCAGATCATGACCTTCCATTTCCTTCTCCATTCTTTTCCTTTCTTTATATTCTGGCACAGGCTCATCGAGGCTTCATCTGTCTTAGGATTTTTTATTTTTAAACCGGAGAGGATTTTTGAAAAATTTCTGGGAAAAAATTGTAAAATGACATTATTGCTCTTGTGTATTACCAGCAGTTAGGAGACCTTCTGTATTTACAATCTTGATGCACTGTCAGGAGCTTAAGACTTTAATAAAGTCACACCTTCCCTCCTGACCTGGTCTCACCCACTTTTAGTGACCTCCAGTATCAGGTTGCATAAAAGTGCTTGAGCTGGGTTGACCTTAAACTGTCAGCACAGCTTAACATATTCAGATCCAAATTCGTTGCATAAAATCATTATTAGGTAACCCTAAACACAAAAGTAATTTGCTTTAAAACATCCTGAAGAATGGCGCTTTTATGCAGCCCCTAAGACATCTTTGGATGAAAATTTAAGATCAGCCTTACTGGTTTGATCCAACAAGGTACAGACCCCTTTGGAATTGCTTCACTCACAGATTGTGGATTTGGCCACTTCACATCTTTTATCTGCTCAATTTTCTTTTATAATGAGGAAAAGGCTGAACTAGTCATGAAGATGCTTAGCCAATTGAATGTCCAATTATACATGACAATGAGGCCCTGTTTGTGAAAATGACTGTGACTCCCAAAGGATTATTGCAATTTTAATTTTGTTAAACATGTTGAGGCTTGAGTCCACACTTCTATCAATCACTAATTGATTCATTTCACATTCCCTGTGGTAAAGATGCAAATCATAAAATCTGTGTTGCTTTGGAAACGCTTATTGGCATAACTCTTTTTCTTTCAGTTTACTACCATAGTGGATATATCTCAGGGTTCAGCGGGCTGCAAGCTTTATCAGTGGCACTTTAACTCCATTTATCTCATGTGTTTATATTGAACATTTGTGGAAAAACATGTCTCAGAGGTGAATGCATGTTTCTATCCAAATCCAAAATAAGCTCCTTTTCAAATACAGATCCCCCAATTTAAGTCAAACAACACAGAGTTAATACACCAGGTTTCATCTGAAGGGTGAAAAAGAAGACATTTTGACTTTCTGCCACCCTGGCATTGTCATCAACGAATGGAACATCTCGCTTCCTTTGATTAAAATACGTTTTTGACATCCATCAAATTCCCTTTCTCAGTATAAGTGTCCATTTTATTTCAGAATGTTGATGCTATAATCAGGACCGAAAAATCCCCTTGGGTTGTGAATCATTGCACAAATGTTAAATTCATAGGCAGTTCTTCTGTCGCGTCAGTCCGATTTGCAGACGAACAGCGCGATAGCATCAGAGCGGAGTGGCAGGCAGACGTGAGCTCAGTGGTTTGTTCGACAGCTCGGGTGTCGAGGTGGACGTGTGCAAGCAGCAGCAATTTCGTCTGCGGCCCTGTGAGAATAAGACTCTCCAAACTCTCACTACTGCAAAATTTTCACTCAAGCACAAACACACAAACAAAAATGCCATTGTGTAGTCTTTCACCAGCACCAAGCATCGGTGCTAACAGACATTGTCTGTACTTTCCCCCGCTGTGTACTTTCAGAATAATCATTGTATGGCACATACAATATGTTAACATTATCATTGTGAGTGGAAGGGGGCCTGTTGTTACGAAGCAGGAAATGACCTGCTAGGACCCCTGATGACCTCAGAGGGAAAGCAATAACCTCAGACTGACCCGTGTGTTTGTCCTGGGCCCCGACAGGTTGGCTGCTCCACTGACTGGGGGGGGGGTGGTTGATAGGTGGAGATACTCTGAAGCAGCGAGAACAACAATGCACTGGAAATTCCCTCTAAAGCTTTAAAAAGGAACGTTTGCTAAACAAATGTTACTCATTTGGAATTTGGTTTTTATTTTGGTCTCGCAGACTATTCCGTTACTTTTGTCTGTCAAAATCAGAGCATAACCATTTTGAGCCAGAAAAACCTGGAGTCCAAGTAGTTTCTTGACACAAGTGCGCCCTCATTTGATGAAGAAAGGTTATTGCCGCGCAGTGGATTTTCCCTGTAATTTTCCCCTATAAATTGTTGTTTGCAATAATTCAAGACAAAAAAAAAATACAAGTACATGGGACTAATCTCAAAAACTTTATTTTTGAAAGCTTTCCATTTGATTGCCCATTTCCCATGTCTTTTCACACACACACAACCTAATCTCATGTCCTCACTAATCTCATGGTCAAAACATTACCAAAACTAACAAAAATATCATTGAGGTACAGATAGTAAAAAAAAAAAAAAAAAAAAAAAAAAAAAAAAAAAAAAAAATTTTAAGAAGGAGAAAAAAAAAAAAAAAAAAAAAAAAAAAAAAAAAAAAAAAAAAAAAAAAAAAAAAGACATTTTATGGGGGGGGGATTAGGGCCAGAGCTTCAGAATTGATCATTTACAAATGCCAGGCAGGGGCACGTAGAAAAGTAAGTGCAAAAAGAGAGAACACCGGGAAAGAATAAGCAACTGCAGAAACACACAACAACCAGAGATGATCCACTCTTACAACTTGGCATCTGTGAGTAAAGACATGAGAAGGAAAGCATTTGGGCCCTTCAGCTTTTAACGAATACTGAATCCCTCAGCAAACTCAGGTGAAAAAAATAGTCAAGATTTAAACATGAAATGTGACCCCTTAGGCTAAAGAAAATATAAAAAAAAAAAAAATGCTGTCAGCGCTGGGAACGCAGTGACTTCAAGTTTATCACAAACCACAAAGGCACAAGTGTTTGGATAAACCCGTCACTACCATTAGATGAGATGTGATCGTCCTCATGTAGGTGATGGTAAAAAATGTAAGCATTTCGATTCTCATACAAATAAGTAGTTGGTTGTAGCAGGTGAGTATTAACATGCATGTGGCAGCTCGATTAGAGGGCGTCCAGCAGACTGTCGATGCGGCTGACAAGCTCCTGTCTCTTGCCGGCCAGAGTCTTGTCGCTCTCAATGTAGGCCTCCTTCTTGACCTTGCCTGCCACCAGCCGTTCTGCCTCCTGGCAGGAACGACACACCAGCTCCTTCACCTGCCCGTCCAGCTTTTGCACCTCCCCGACCTGAAAACACAGAGAGGAGGGGAAAAAGGTCAGCCTACCTACAGCTTTACCTCGTCGGTGTCGGAACACTTGCGCTTCACCTACTTTATCAGCCAAGTCAGAGCCTTCAGCTTTGAGGCGCGCCTGCAGGGTGCTGATCTCGTTGGTCAGCGCGCGATGATCGGCCTCCAGAGTCTTCCGGCCGCTATTCAGCGCCCCCGTATCCCGGGATTGCTTGTAGCGGTTGACCACTTCGTCCATGTGTCGGTACAGACCCAAGCGCTTGTTGACCAAGGTCAGCACCTGCTCTGTGATCGACGCCACCTTCATGCGCACCTCGGCTGCAGGGTCCTGTGCTCAGAAATAAGACATTGAAAAGAGATTAAAACACAATTGGAGAAAGTAAACATCTGTGCTACACTATAAATCATGTGATTTGTTCCATGCATCCTTCCTTGCTTGTCATCTCTGGATAGGTGACAGTCAGCGCTGCCCGTATGTAACGCATCGAACAATATCTAACAGTAATAATCAGATACAAACCTAATTTTTAAAAATTACGGAGGAAACATGTAAGACAAAGGAGCATTGAATTCTGAAAAATAAAAAAAATTGAGCCCTGCAGAATATGATACTACATATTGAAGGTGCTTTCCATACAGCGAGCTCAAGTTCACTGAAGGTGGATGGCTTTTTACAGTTAGCTGTACTAATGTTTGGAATAGTCCGGATTGTAACTCCTTTAACTTTAAGTCCCTCAGGTCTCTTCCTCTTTTGGATTCTATTCTCTGTTCAGCTACACATGTATCCATTGAACCTTAGTGGTAGTGGGCCTTATCACGCTTTGTCATAATGTACACACAAAATCTAATTTGCATAAAGTGTAACCTGCCTTGTTCTAAATGTTCAGGTACCACAGTGTTTTGATATTCTGAATAAGGGAAGGTCATTTCCTCAGACAATGACTGGTTCCCCCCTCCGATTTGTCAGTCTTTTCTCAGTTTCATTGGCAGTCTGCCTCGGGCGCTGTAATCTTGCCAAGGCATGAAGGTACTTTGAGACGAATCTTATTCAACTCATCCTCGATGGGTTTTAAAGAAGCTTCAAGTCCATTCGCTATCTCTTTGCGCACTACTGTTCTCATGATTATGGTGAGCTCAGCTTTTTCCAATATGAGCTTGGTGTGAAAGCATGGCCAATATGTTCTATCTAAAGTAATTCTAGAGCAGTCCAGGGTGAGATGCTTTACTTTCCGACAGCTATGACTGATTCAAATGGAGATACGATTACGATTTACTTTCTTGCACTGTGAAAGTAGCACTGTCGTAACACAAGTAGTAACACAAGTAGCACTCACTAGAAGTCAACTTTTATAATTTTATAAAAATAAAGAGGTAATTTTTTTTACTAATTAAAAGACACGTAATTTAAAAAAATATCCTGTACATTTTCAGACAATTATTTGCAATTTTTAGAAAATATCAAAGGGCTCCCATAATTTTTAGCAGAAATGAGCTTAAGGGTAATTTTTCTGGCTTTTTTGACAAATTATAGGATAATTTGGGGGAAAAAAAAGACTATTTGTTTCTTGTGCCACGTCAAACAAAATCTGAACTTACTGCACCCTCTTCTGTTCTCACGGGGCACTGTTTCATCGACTTGTGATCAATTTTTCATCTTGGATATATAAATTGTCAGATCTTTGAATCCTGATGTTGCTCGACCAAAGTTCATAGTTACCCAGCATACTGACATACCTTAGTGATTGCAAAGTCCAAGCGAACATAGATGATGACCGTAAAGAAGAGGATGTAGAAGGCTCCTACGACCAAGAGAGGCTCCTGCAGCATTAGAATCTTGTTGAAGCTGTAATGCACCTGGTAATCACAAAACATTATGAATGAAGCAAAAAATACTTAACATGAGGCCAATATGCAGAGAAATAGTGCAGGATACAAACGCCATAAAAAAATAGAATCTGCAGTGCTCGTCTCAAGATTTAGCCATACAAAATCCCTCCTCTCCTTACCACAACATCCTGAATGTGCTGTTCCACCAGGTTGTTCTTGGTGGCGACCAGCACTGGTCGGCCAAAGGTGTCCAAGTAAGTGTAGTGCAGTTGGTTTGGCATGCGATCAATTTTGTAAGGTGTATCCACGTGGATGTTTCTGATAGAAACAGATGACAGAAATTGGCACCACGTACTGGATCAAACCCTAACCTCCATAGAAGTCGTTGAACACACTTACTTGGCTCCCTCTGGCAGGATGATTTTCACAGTCATTGAGTCGATAACCTGGTCGTCATACACATGGTCAATGAGCCTCATCTTGAGTGCATACTGGTCCCCTATAAGGTAAAATGATGTGACACTTAAGCAACCTGTCCTAAAATACATATATACACACACTCACACATACATATTTTTCTATTATTGCCATGAACATCTTTCACTTCAGGAGGTCCCTTAAGTAGTGATATTGAAATTTGAATACAAACGAATGACCAAAATCTAGTTAATTCCTTGATCCAGTATCAGCCTTTATTACCCTCTCAATACACTGTAATTAGTGGAAAATTTCTTAAATAACTAGCGTAACTATACTGGACATTTAATTTCTCCCCTACTGAGGATTGTAATTCAAGTAGAAAAGAGAGATTTTTTGGACAAAATGTGCCTCATCATCTAGTTAATTCTGAGCTATACACTTCAGAGAGGAATATAACTATGCCCTAAGGTTATGGAGAAACTGCGCAGCGTCAGTGGAATTCGATGCCGTCTGTTATATCAGGCAAAGCTTGGAGACTGCTGATGGTACATTTGGCCGGCAACTCGAAGCTACTATCACACAAACAATGAAAAATAAACAGCTCTGGACAGGTACAGGGGCCCGTATCACCCAGCATATTCCCCATATCCATGATCTGTTTCTTACATCCATAGAAACAAAACAACAGCAATCACTGGAATTTGTATGGACATGTCAGGAGAACCAAGGGTTTGCAAAAACAAGTTGTTTGTTAGTTTGCGCTGCAGAGGTGGCGTTGACACCAGTTGACTTTGCAAACACCGTAAAGAGCAGAGTCAAATATGTGACTCCAGAAGACAAAACCAAAGCCTTGAACAAATATTAAGTCGACATGGACAGAAACAACAAATATGGTGCAGCCAAAGTCAGGGATCAAAGATTAAAAATATATACATATATCTACAGACTTCATGAATGTATATATTAACAGACCTTCAGTGTATGGATTACAGGCTTTGTCATTGTTTTATAATCCATGTACAACCCGGGTAATTATATTCATGACTGCAGAGCAAGTATGGAATACATAAAGAATACAACCCAAAAGGTACTCTGCTTCCATACAAGTGCTTAAAAACCCCTCAAAAATTGCAGTGCATACATGAAAAGCAATGAGGCAGCTAAAATGAAGATAAATGTCTTCCTTTGTTTTGGCTACTTCAGAGGTTAACAACTGCCAACTCACCCAGCATGTAGAGGTACTCATAACTGGGCAGATTATATCCGATGATGTAGTGTGTCTTCCAGCCTCCAAACAATGGGAAGCGGGGCCTGACCTCCACCTCCACCGAGTCATCCAAAACTTGGAGGTGGGAAGTGGAAATGTTTCCAATCTCATCCCTGTAGTAGACATCTTGTGCTGAGGCAGGAAGGATGGTCTGTAGAGGAGGAAGAACAAATTCATCATTTTTGTTGTCACATTCGCCCAAAAGTGACAGACAGTCAATTGATGTTTGAGGCCAATGTACCTTGAAGGACTTGACAGAGGAGATGCCGCTGTCAGACTGACGTTGGTAGTCATAACGTGAAAAGGGTCCCTTCAGTACAGCTCCTGTGTGCCTCAGATCAATGGTCTCCTCCACAGCAATGTTACCCCAGTGAGATACCTCAATGGTGCGAATAATGCTGCTAATAGTGAGGAAGGGTGTGTTGTTTTCATAGTGGATCTTCATTGTATCCTGAATGACAGAGACAAATGCAGCATTTAGCATCCCTGTGACATCTTCATCAAAACTTTGCGATATCTGATCGTTTTACCTCGCTAAATGGGGAAATGTCACGGAACGGTCCATATTCGATGGCCTCGTCGTTCTTGCTGGGATTGCCCAGCTTGGTGTAGCTCTCCACAGTCTTGGATGCCAGGCGAACACGAGTGGACTGAGTGCGGGTAGGGTAAGGGGAGTACAGATAGTGGTTGCCTTGGAAGACCACGAGTTGGCGCTCGGCCTGCGTGATGTGTGTGGGGAAAGGTTTGAGCACGTGGCTGAGCGTCATCTCCACCTTAACCTTGAGCTGAGCACCCGCTGATAAACTGGAGGGGAGCTGCACCTTGAAAAAGTCCCCACTGCAAGAAGCAGATGACACAGGGGTAACACCTCAACTTCGCTGGTTTCGGAAAATGCGATCTTGTATATTTAGTAGTTATTGAAAATAATTAAGTGCTACAAGTGTTTTAAATCATGTAACAGGCTGTGCCACTTCATATCCAACAGGCTCTATCACGAAAATTTGTGGAATGGAGACATTTTTCATATCGGCAAAAGGATACCAGTAAAGGTCCATTTGGCCATTTTAACAGTTATTTCTGCTTCACAGGAGAAAAGTATTTTCACAGCATTCCAGTTCATTTATCCAGTTATTCATATCATGACTGAATTGAGTATGGCTGTTTGAATCTTACTGGGAATTTTAATCTGTAAATCATATTTATTATTCCTGACTTGAAGCCAAAAATAACATTTTATTCCACAAAGTATTATTATTAGATACATGTATTATTTGTTAAGAATTCCTCTAGCCCACTTTTAGATTATTAAATTTCTCAGTACTTTCTGTAATATTACATGCATCTGGAGTAACATTACGCAGTGATATCTGCTATGATTAAATTAAGAAAGATCTGCTTCCTCATGGAGGGGGATGATCCAAAGGGGACAGAAAAGTGCAATGGTCAGGATATACCCAGCCTCTCAAACACTGACATAATGTCAGAGTAAAAGTATGAGACAGTATGTTAAATGAGACAAATTTCTGCACTTGAGGATATTTTTACAGGAATCGTCTGAATGTTGGAATGTAGTTTTAGTCCCAATTTAATTGTCAAGAAGTATGTCTTTTTATTCTCTGAATTTGAGTCAGCAACCTTTATCACAATCCTTGATTGAGATGCACCCTTAATGTTTGACTGTTTGGGTTTCTCAAGAATATTATAAGGTGTCACATAATGGGTTTGATCAACCTCTACACACCCCTTTACTTTCCAGCCCCACTTCCTCATTCCTCGTCCGGTCAAAGACAGTACTACACTCCACTACTACTGGACTGTCCAGCACACACACACACACACACTCGCACACACTCGCTCACACTCGCACACACTCGCACACACTCGCACACATACACACAGCCATTAAATTAGCACAGTGTGCG
>CAAKHD010003438.1:137380-159315 GCA_901007705.1 Fistularia tabacaria | reverse complement strand
CCGTGGTCGTTATTTTTGAAAAGGGAGACAAGGTGGAGGGCGGGATCCGTTTTTTTTTGGCTCGTCGCCGCCCCCCCCCCCAAAAAAAAGGTCCGACGTCGAACTCGGACCGTGTGGTTATTTAACGCAACAGAAACAAGAGTTTGGACTTTGGTCACCGCGGCTGTAATCGGTGGTTTATTGTAAAACAGTCAGCCTGCGTGATGGGATTTCCTAAACAGGCCCGAAGATGAGGTTAACAAGAGAGTCTGTGAGGGTTGTTTTTTTTAACGCGGATAGCGAGTTGAGTTCAAAATCCAACCTCAGCAGGCCGTCAGCTTAGAGAAATGTGACTGTAGCGAAACAGAAACTGTTCAGTTTGGTTATCTCTCGTTGGGTTGTTGGTGCTGGAGGATTGGATCAGTTACCGCAGCTGGGACTTTGATAAAGAGGGGAAGTCACCATCATGCACAACTAGAATGCACAGATGTGTAATGATTACCAAATTTCCACCACCACCCCCATCCACTCAGCATGTTCTTTTCCATTTATTATAATGTTTTATACAACCCCTTTATAAATGCTTCTCGGGACAATGTCGTTTTGTTCTATTGAATGGGTTTCAAAAGAGAAAAAATATCTCCAAATCAGTGTTTTTTTTTTCTCCCCTCAACCCTCCTAAGAATTGACCGACTTTGGGGACAGAAATAGCAGATGTCACAGCGGCAGCATTGTTGAGCACGTTTTTGTTGTGGAATGTTTGTTTCACGAATTGTATGCAAAGCCCCCGTATTTACCGGGTGCCATTATTGCGTGCGTTCTTGTTGCAAAGAGGTTTTTCACTTGGTTTCACTGAGGGGTAAATTCAGAGAAGCACGCAGTAAAGAGGTCGACCCGCGTAGAGGGGTTCATCTGCGGGGACGAGGCCGAACCCATTCGGTAACTGCCTCACTGGTGGACTTCTGTCCGACTTCTTATTCTCTCCCTTTCCCGGTGTCTTGCGTTCTATCCGCAGCTGCGGCACAATGACATCAAGGAAGAAAGTACTACTGAAAGTCATCATCCTCGGAGACTCTGGGTGAGTGATGCCGGGCCAAAACCCCACGGCCCCGATGTGGCGACTGACGTGTGAGAGGTTATTGTGGAGCTGAGACTTAATTAGATTCTTAGGTCGCTGTGATCAACCAAAGCACACACAGAGGCCCTTTTTATGTGCCTCTAATCGTAGAGCAGGGTATTATGGGGGGGAATGTAATATGATAATATGATTTGATGTGTTTAGTGCGCATTTTTCAACATATTAGGTTGCGTGTGTGTGTGAAATGCCATGTCAGATGTACAAGCTGAATATCACAGACAGGAATAGAAAGCAGACAGTATCATCGAAATAACTTTTAAAAGTACATTGTTTTGCTAATTCTAAGTTTTAACCCCCCCCCCAAATGTGCTCATATTTTCTTAGTCATTGTTTTGCGAACTGCTTGCGAATGGATTTGCTGGGGGTAAACTCCTGCTTGATGTCAAATAGATGTCTGATAAGTTTTCGGTGATTCATTTTTCTTTATTTATTTGTTCTCTCATTTCCAAGTGTAACAACTGCCACGGCATTGCCGGGTTGATATGATGAAGGAAAAAAAAAAAGCGATTAGCAGATGAAGGGGATTTCTTTTCTGCAAACTCTCCAAAAGCCTTAATCCGCCTCTTTTATTCAGACAATGTCTTGTTTTTACCCGCACACAATACTACAGTATGCCTATCAATTCCAGTAATAAATCAAAACTCCAATAAAATTACACCATCCAATAATATGGGATATTCATGACATGCATCAACAGCTTAGCTCAGCTTAGCTTCAACTATGGATATTTACTCACTATTTTCCTTTTCTTCTGTCTAGAGTCGGGAAGACCTCACTGATGAATCAGTATGTGAATAAGAAGTTCAGTAACCAATACAAAGCCACGATAGGTGCAGACTTCTTGACGAAAGAAGTCATGGTGGATGACAGGCTTGTCACAATGCAGGTATGGAGAAAATGAATTCCACAAGAACCCTGTGCTCCGATTTCATATTTCTCGTCATGAACCAATTGTCAAATCCTGCAATTCTATGATCCGGTATCCTTGACTTGGAATATGCTCAAGAACTTCAGAGGTCCAGAACTGTGAAGTGACATTCTTTTCTGACTTGACTTGCCTAGTCAATGAGCACAAGCGTATAAATGTCATAATTCCGAGCTGTGGTTTCTGCTATTATCGTGACTCAAGTTTGGAGCAGATTTGATCATTAACTCTGCAGTTAAAACCTCCCCTTCATATATCACTGCCTCACCATGGTAACAACTTTATGGTCATTTCTGCTCCCAAGTTTTGAGGTCGATACGAAAATATTTTATTTTTTGAGACCCAGTCTCATAAATGGGTTTCCCCAGTTTTCTCCCCAGTCAAGGTTGACATAGATTGTTTTTCTTAGGCCTGTGCGAGGCTTCTTTAAATTTTGAGCATCTCTCGACCCTCAGATTTCATTTTAGAGAGGGAGATGAATCAAAGTAATCCCCCTGCAATGCCAACACCATTACAGCGGGGGTGTCCGACCCCCTATGATTCAACATGAGCTGTAAAACACAAATTGCGAAATTTGTTGGCTTGTTGTCTCAGCAACAGAGAAGTCAGAAATAAATATTTTGCCCGAATCTGTGCCATTATTTTGTCAACTTGGCATTAATGTTCTGTAGAGGATATTTTTCACAGACGAACTGTGTAAAGCCAGCGCACCCAGTGATTTTGTTAGAAAGTAGTTCTGGTTATATTTGCTTAATAAAGGAAGCACATCAACAGTGATTCGTATCGCGGTGTACCTGTAAGATGTGTTTCAAATTTACTTATTTTCAAAGATTCTGTCTGATTTGCAAAAAGTATGTACTCCTTGATACATATACTTCTTGATTCTCTTTCAGATTTGGGACACGGCGGGGCAGGAGAGGTTTCAGTCTCTAGGGGTTGCGTTCTACCGTGGAGCCGACTGCTGCGTCCTGGTGTTTGACGTGACAGCACCCAACACCTTCAAGACTCTAGACAGCTGGAGAGATGAGTTCTTGATCCAGGCCAGCCCTCGAGACCCGGAGAATTTCCCCTTCGTGGTGCTCGGCAACAAGATTGACCTTGAGAACCGACAGGTTGGTTGCAGTCATCAGAATCACCTTCCGGAAAACATTTAATTCAGTTGTCCAACCATGGGAAACGCATGAAATCCCCAAATACCTTGGGGTTCTTTAAACTCTCCTTTTAGATTTGTTGTAAATAAGTTTCAGATGATCTGAAAATCAGGAATGACCTTTTCAAGCAATTACCTAAAATTTGGAACTGGAGAGACAGAGGGTGAAGAAGGTGAAGAACATATTAGAGACTTTCAGTTGCATTTGCTTGTTGTTAGATGTTTGTTTTTCAAGAAAACTTTGAATAGTTTGTCCCTGAGGTTGTAACTAACAGCATCTCCACTGTGTTTCAGGTAACAACCAAGCGAGCACAAGCCTGGTGTCAGAGCAAGAACAACATACCATATTTTGAAACCAGTGCCAAGGAGGCAATCAACGTGGAGCAGGCCTTCCAGACAATTGCACGCAACGCTCTAAAACAGGTAAGAGAGATCGGCCAGGGTGAGCGGCGACACAGATTTTATTGCTTCAGGTAGGGGCCGTGGAGTGAGGTGTTCTCTTCACAATGTTTCAGGAGACGGAGGTGGAGCTGTACAATGAGTTCCCAGAGCCAATCAAGCTGGACAGGAACGAGCGAGCTAAGCCTTCAGCAGAGACCTGCAGCTGCTGAGGACTCTGAAGACCGCATTGCCCGCATCACCCTGTCTTGCCTTGTCTATATATATTTCCTCTTCCCCATGGCCCCCCGTGTTCAACCCCAACGCCCAATACCGCAGCATCCCACTCATAGAGTATACTACTACACAAACATGCTGCGCCCACCTCCCTATGGATAGGAAACACATTTTCTATAAAACATACAAGTCTCCAAGCCCAAAGAGCACCTTAAGGAAACCTTTTGGCATTAACGTACGTGATGCTAATCACTTCCCAGTGTTTCTCCACCTATTTGTTCATGACGGTGGTCATTTTGGGGCAATTGTCATATTTCCCAGTTCTGTGTATTTTTTTGCTGCTTTCACACCCAGTCTTGATTCCCGCCGCTTCTGTTTTTGGGATACTCTAAATCAAAGCATTACCTCTTTACATGATTGTGTTTGAGTAATTTGGACAAACTTGGTTTCTTCTTTTTTTTTGTTTTGTTTTTTTAAATCAGTATCTTACACAATGGTGGTCTTACTTTCGTAGCCCGTCACTGCTCCATGAACAGAGGAAACACACTGCTCCCCTCATTTTACTCATTTGTCTTGTGGCTTAAGTTAAGTTTCCCTCTCAAAAACATGTTACAATGGTTTTACTTTTACCTCATTAAGCCGTGAAAAAATGATTATCTGGGAATCAGTATGATGTTGTGAAGGACCAGAATGTTTGGATTTCAGAAAGATGTTGCCTGCTGTTTGGCACATAGATAAGTGATTTGACAAGTCCATCAAGTGTACAGGCTGTCCTTTTTTTGCACTTTGCTGTCACTTACAATAATGGAAGATTTGCTCGGACATCTCATTTTGGAGCCACAAGAAATGCAGTTGTAGCTCAGGTTAGTGTGAATCAAAACTCAGCTCCTCGGTATCAGTGCTGTTCCTCTATTGGGAGAAATGAAATGAAGGGGTATCTCGTAATCAGTGTCCTTTGGTACATTTGACACGGAAAATGAACCAAATCAGGATGGCATGTCTTCTACCTTGTAGTCTGGGAGAGGAGCAAGATCATAACTCTAAATATCAGTCATAACAGTACTATTAGGTAGTACATTTCTTTTTACTGTCAAGTATTGCAAGACTTTGTATATTTGCAAGCCTCTCAAAACATTTGATGGGGAGTGCAGACGTCGTGATGTAAATCTCCATATCTGACCGGCAGTTGCTCATGTTGGCAAAATCAAATAAGTGCTTGACTTTTCTTTTAACCAATCAGATCTTTAACTGTCTGTTATGTTAAAACCTTGAAATGCATTCTAGACGACAACATAGCTTACATACTGTAACTTTGAAAGAAGAAAAAAAAAAAAGTGTGTGTGTGGGGGGGAGTAATGGCATTCATCATTATATTAATATGGTAAATACATAGCATCTACATTGTTTCAAAATGTTTCAAGTAATAAGGGTAATAAAGTCTTGAATAAAGCATTTGGTTATTCCTGATATCCACTGTGCAACAGGATGCTTGTTTTATTTGAAAATTATATTTTTATTCAAAATAACATTCAGAACACTTGCATCGCTAAGCATTGTAAAACTTGAAATTATCTTCAGCTCCAGGTTACTCCACTTTTCATTTGATCCTTGGAATTTTGAATGCCTGAAGCCACTGCTGAAGTGGCCCTGCAGACTTTGACTGAGTCCTTGCCTTCGTTTCTTGCTCTTGACTGTCACATGTGTCTGGCTTCTTCCTCTTTGAAGCGGCGCCAGCCAGCCAGGTCTTCATCATCTGGCTGCTGGCAGTGGGCTTTGGGCCCTGGGGGTCAAAGTCAGTTGTTATCAGTTCACACTACATAAAGTGATCAGCAACAAAAATAGCAAGTGAATCCAGTACCTTCTTGCTATTGAAATCCACTGGTTGAAAACACTCTGGAGAGTTGTTGCGGCAGTTGTTGACAAAAGACGAAACTGGATGAAAAGTCAGTATGTTTTTGGACTGGAGCAGTTTTAAAGCATCAAGTGACTTCACCTCCCCAAAGTCAAGCCATCTTCTGACTTCTTCTTCTCCACTCAAAATGGCTGGCATCCTGAAATACAGTCAGTCTTATGGACTGTCTTGCAGACCCATATCATAAAAGAAGAGTTGTCTTCTCCAGCGTCGATCCTTACCTGTCATGGATGCTTTGCAGGTTCTGAGAGGCATCAACAGTGATCACGCTGTAGGTGTAAAGGGGTTCTCCACCACCTGGAGGTGTCCAGCAATCAAACAGTCCAGCCATTGTCAGCAGTCTCCAACCGGTCCATTCAGTAACTTCCTCGCTCTCCTAAAATAAACAACGGGTAGAAAGTATAAGGCGAAGGTAGGACTGAAGAGGGTTGAATATTGGTATAGAATCATCGGATATTCCTATGTTTGAAAACATGTAAAACTTCACTGTTTAAACCCAAGCTTTAGTAATTCTGATAAATATCTTCTGGGATATTTAAACTTGATGTTTAAAGTCATTATTTTAATCTTATTTCCGAACATTTGAGAAACTCATCGGGAGAAAAGCCAATAGATAGATCCTCAAAAATTACCTTGAAAATCAGCAAAATCTTAAAAATAAGCATTGGTCAGAAATAACCAACTAAGATTTAAAACCGTGACAAGAGTTTTCAGAATTGGTAATGATAAAAAATTGAAGACTTTAAAGGCCAGCTCGGTCAGATAACTGAATTCAGCGCTGCAGAAACACCTTTACAAATACTCAAACACCAGTGGGATTGAAATAGGCTGCAAAAACAAATCTGTGTGTTGCATTGTAAATTACATCTTCCACACCTGTGCATATAAACTCAATATATTGTGATATTACATTTTTCACATCACCCAGCCCACTGTGATAAACTTTGTTTGACTGCAGGGAAGCATCAGCCAAAGTCAGGCTTTGTGTTTCAGTTTTTCAATTTGCGGAAGCACCTGGTGGATATCTGCACATTTTTGCTTTGGTCCTCGCCGACAAAGGATATATTCTGCTGAGGTAACTCCCTTTACAATATTTTTACAATTTGTTTTAAATCAAAGTAAATATTTATGGCACTGGTGCTATAAAGCAAACAAACAAAAGAGTACTTACCTCTTTCAAGGCCAGGGAGGCTCCTTCTGGATTGGATGCTGTCTTAGAATGCCCATCGGCAGCTGAGGGCAGCGAGTCCTTCTGATCCTCTTCCTTCCCCTGACTGGATTCCAGAGTCTGAGGGAAATAGATGAAAAAGGGCTGCTTGTTTTTCTCCTGCTTCTTCCACTCATAAAAGCCATCAGCCAGGATGACACAGCGTTGTCCTTTTTTTAGGGGGTCCTGGAGGGAATGAGAATTTTTTTTATCAGAGATTCTCCCATTAGCTGAAACAGGAGCAACAAACACCAAAAAATAAAGACAACACAGGAATTTACTGCTCAGGACTAACTCAATGTGCACAAACCTTGTAAGACTTCTTCTGCAAAATGTTCTCACTACGGCAGTTGCTGGTGTTGTAATGCATCTTATTCGGGTCATTCTCTTTGAACCAAGAAGGAACCAGACCCCATCGCATTGCAGCCAAAACACACTCATCCACAGGAGCATCCTACATAGAGGAACGGAGGACAAGGAGAAACATTTCCTTTTTGTCAAGCCCACATCTGCTATGCAGTTTGTTCAGACTGTAGTAAATGACAGTGATGCAAATTCTCACAGTTCTTGCTGTGATGATGTATCTGATGAAGGATGCATATGGTCAGTCAAAAACGGGAAGTAGTGCAAAATGAATGGTTTCACGAAAATGTAGGGCCATAATCTCATGTCACATTTTTACACCAAAACTGTGGTACTCGTTATACACGTGATGAAAAATTCCAAGCGCAAATAGGTCACCCTCAATAAACAAGCAATTAACTCAAATTCAGAAATAAATTGCGAACATATCACATATTATTTTCAAGCAGATAGTGTAATAAATATTGAAATGAGTGACAAAAGTTTCCTTGATATTTTTTTTATTATTGCCATTTCTTAGTATACTACAACCTTAATGGGAGGAATGGGAGTTGCCTGGTCGCATCACTGAGATGGTGAGAGGGCCAACTCCAGTTCCTCACTCTGTTACTCGAATATATTACAAATCGGTGCATTTAAAAACAGTACATTGAAATACAAGTTATATTGACACAAGCACAAATCAAGTGTTTAGTGAACAAGCTTGATTAAAGATTGGCATTCTTATCAGCTACAATTGAGATAGATGGCTTGTAACCATGGTGATGCCAAATGCTCTTTGGGGTTTACAGACAGAAAAGGATTTAGCTGCGAGGCCTGTGGAACTTTGTCAAATTGTATGATGACCATCTGTTATCTCCTCAATATTCTACATCCTGGGACACAGGAGACTCGGCCACACCTGCATGTCCGACATACCATGGAGGACATAAAGATTTAAATTTGTCACATTTTTGGATTCCCTCACCAAAATCCCCATCTGACCTTAAAATGAGAGAACTTGGAAGGTTACCCTTACTAACTTGAGGGGCAAACGAGATAAGCCTGCTAATTTGCTTATTATCTGCCAGAACCCAATTTGCCTTAGCTCTGGTTAAAAAAAGGATGTGTGAATGGGGAAGTGTGTATCTCTGAGGACCAGTTAAATTAACTTGTTTGAATACAGTTAACCACCTCCGGTCTGTCTGCCTGTCTGTGTGTGTGTGTGTGTGTGTGTGGGGGGGGACGCCATCCTCAGCATTTGTCACTGGCACAGAAATCACAGTAATACTGATCACCTTTGGGCAAAATTCTGTCATCCCTTCCACTGTTTCTATCCTGCACTAATGTCCCTTCTTCTATGCATGATAGTCACGTCTTCTTATGTTCTCCGAAGCCCCACGGCTCTCTCATTTCGCAGAATCCCAGGTGGCGGGGCTTGATCTACTGCAGCCCCTCACCAGGCCTCCACCTCATTTATCCATTCGATATTATAGCAATTATTGTATTGTGTCACCAGAACCATGTAACTGTTAGCGCTACTGTTATTGTTAGTATGAAACAATTTTTTGCCTGTCCCTCCCAACCCTCACACCACCTCAGTCTCTCACACTCTTGCTTTCTATCTCTCGCTCGCTTTCCCTCTTTCTGCCCCAACATGGTGAAGGCAGAAGGCCTGTAAAAGGCAGATGTTTCCTCGAAATTGTCGTGGGGGAATGTTTGGTTTCAGGAAGTCATCTCAGAAAGTGTGGTCAGGACCTGTTCTGCATGGATTATGTCATAAGGTGATTGGTACCATACGAATAACATGCGACTTGACTTCATTAGATTAGCAGTACCTGCTAGCCCCCAGTGTTTACCAAAATAAAAACCGCCCACTTAACACGGGTTCGGACAGGAAAATTAAAAAAAACAAAACGACGACGACCCTTACCTTGTCGAAGTGTCTCTGGGAGAGGAGGACGGGGCTCATGGACTGGGGGCTCTTGTTGTACGAGGGTCTGTATTTGTCCGCGTCCCCCTCCCTCCAGCCGGGCTGCCGCCGTTGGCCGCCCCGGCTCCGGTAAGAGCAGGCTCGGCTCACCTCGTCGGGAGCCAGAGTGCAAGCGGTCCTTCCACACATTTCGAGGGGCGGGCGGGGGTAAAACTGCCAACTTCTACCGCCTGAACCGTTCAAAGAGTAAGACAGCGAACGGGCTGGGGTTTAGCTAACCTCCGGCGTGGCACCGATGGGACAACTGTCAGTGACCGCTTGAAGCTGCCGCTGCCCGGGGCTGGCGAAGGCTCCTCCCCGCCCCTCCCTCTCCGCGTGGAGGCTCGGGGATCTGTCCGGACACAGGCTCAGGGCGCGAGTGCACACGTGATCTGGTGACGTATAACGGAACTAAGATGGCGGCGTCTCTTTCAAAACGGACAGCACAGGGGCGTCATGACAGGGCTCCACTGTGTTGTTCACCTCAATGGGACAAAATAGATTGACTACGTTTTAATAAACTTAAGAGAGCCTTTAAAATCTACGATAACAATGTTTTGCAATTGACCACAATGAGGGGCCCTTTTCAATGAGTTTGCGCACAAATTGTGTTAATCACATCACTACTGTGCATCTTGTTCCTCCATTTTAAGCTGGTGCCTACAGGGGTTGCTACTGTGAATCAGCTTCATCCATCTAACGATATTCTCTGTATCCTCTTCTCTTGGAACAACTAACTTAATGCCCTCTTTCACAGTATACCCATTCCTCTTCTCCCTCTGCTCACAGTAGCCCAATTTCCACTGGCGCCCCATAGATTTTCAGCACCAATGGCAGTCGTTGTTAACCCGGGCCTCAACAACTATTGTGCATTACTTTTTAAAATGTTTTATACATCTATGTTTCTGGTGTATGTTCCTGTAGCCTATGTCAAGGTGGTAGACAGCGCCTCCAATGGTCGCCTAGGTAACAATCCATGTTGAGGCGGGCTTCCTGATCACGCTTTTGGTGAAACTCCATCCCCAACAATGTTAATTCTAACCGGTGAACCTCCGCAGGTAAGAAAACCAAGACCTTACTTTAAACATTAACAGCTTTTGTTTTTAGACGGTCTCAAGTTCACTGGAATATCAAATGCCACAGGATGAGACATTGTGATACCTCACCGGATCATTTCATTTTGCAGAGAATGACAATGAGGAGGATGTAGTTTGTTTTACAAGAGATTTGATCTCTGTTGGTGTCAAAATAAACAAAGGTTACATGTGCTTTGGAAATTACGGAATTGGATTTTGACCAAGATGTGTTGTGTTTCCAGTCCAACAGCTGAGGGGAAACAAGAGTATCATTCATTGAGCGAAGGCCGGACAGGTGTAGCCAAGCTTCTCCTATAAAGCAATTTGAGATCGTTTATTGTCCAATGCTTTTGATGACACTAATCTAAGAGATGCATCGAAGTTGCAGTCCAATGAGTTTTCGCTGTGTCTGTGCCTCTGTGCACACTTTTATTGAAGCTTGATGTCCTGAAAAACCCTTAACTGTGTCCCTTGCAGCATTCAGTTGTGGACTGAGCCAAAGAGCTGAGGACTACCTTGATGAATGAGAGCTAGTGTTCCAATGGAGGTCACCAGGTCCAGGCAGTCTCCTGGACGGACAACGGGCAGCTGATTGATGCAGTCCACTGCACCTACACTGTGGTGAGAGAAAACCAGCACAGGACAGATGCGACTTCATTGTCTGGGAGATATCAAATTTAAGTTGAAGAAACCATTTACAATGTTAAAATCTGAAAGTCTGTGACGGTTAAGATTTGTTGGCTTGGATAGTAGATTTTGAGTTTACAATACAACATCGACATTCAGTGTTGCCAGCGACTTTAGTTTAGTAGTCCTTATTAGGTTTCTTTACATGGCATCACATCCTTTATTCAGCACTAAATCAACATCTGGTGACCGGATGGGGGAAAACTGATCGGCTCTGTTTTCATATAGGCTGACGTGTATTTGTGTGGAAAAGGCTGATCAATACATCGAACAGGCTATGATTGAAAACACTCGGAATAACATACAAATTGTTATTTCTGGTCTCCATCTCTTGATTTGAAATATGTATAGGTCGAGAGTTATGGTCCTCTTCAAACTGATGCTGAATGCTCTATGTTCTTAAATAGAAAAAGTCAAGGTCTCAATGTCCTAATTCCACACTTGTTACCATTCATGAACCAGCTCATTGACATTCTGAATAATCATGAGATCACATTGATGACGGTTTGCCAAATGTTTGAATACAGAGGCCATTTATTATATTTTCATGGTTAGTTTTTTTTGGCACCAAGCTGAAGGTGTTCACCCTTAATTTGCTCACATATACAGTAAAGCCACTGAGTCGACACTGTTTGCTATGAGATTTAAACCAGTTGCAAATTATATTTTATAATCCTCTATAACGGGGGCCACACAATTTCGTTGGATTCATACTTGAAGGCCTTTTACCCAGCATTACAGTGAGCATACCATGCTTAATGACATCATAGTTTCCTCTTTCACAGAGTATACACTCCTTTCACAGGTCCCCAGATGTGACCTCACGATTTCTTTTATGAAGGCGGTGCGCTGCTTGCATGAAGCACTGTATGTGTTGTTGCTGAGATGTCTGAGTTGCACAGTGCCGTGCTAGGTGCCTCCCCCTGTGAAATCACAGTATCCCCTTTCACAGTTAATTCAAAGACATGCACATATACATATTGTTATGAAATTATTTATCATAACATTTGGGATCCCCCCTGTAATTATCTAAGCTTTACGAATCAGTGCTCTTGGTGATGATGCAGGAGATGCACAAGACCTGTCGAAGCCTCAGAAGGACACAGCTCTGGCCCAACAATGCAGAAAATATGAAATCTAAATCCGTCAAACCAGTGGACACAACCTGCAAGTTGACAACTGGTAGGCATCCCCAACTAATTCTCCCATAATCACCTTTTACAATCAAATTATTGTGAATGCTGAGTCAGTATCCGCAGATAGAGGCATATAATATTTGACATTTCGTGTGCATCTCAGCTTTTGATGGCAAAAGCCGGCGACGAGCTATCAGCCTACCAGCTCTTACTGCGGAGAGACTAAGGACAGCCAAGGCCATTGTGGACAAAACTGTCAAGGTCACTCATGACAACTGAATCCAACCAAAAGATTTTTTAGCAACAAAAAGGTTATTCTTCATTATTGTCAGTGCTGTCTGTCATCTCAGATGCAGAAAGTGTTTTGTATCCGTGGTCCATACCCTGTCATAAGGACGGCATTGAGGGCCAGAGGCTGGGTTGAGCAACGTATACACCGCCCAAACCAATCACATGTCCAACATAGTAATGAGAGCAGAAGCAGCTATAATGATTCCGGTGCTAGTGATTCAGATGATGGTGAGCCTATTTTTTTTTTTTCATAATTCCTTTTTTATATCCCCCAATTCAGTCTTGAAATGTATTCGCTGTGAAGCTATGAAGTTCCATTCTAACATTACTTCTTTTGCTTAGACAACTCAGATGATGTTGAAAAAGAGGAAGATCTAGAAGAACTGTATGATCTGATGGTAAAAAAAACAATATACTGTTTCTGGGTAATATTGGAATTCAATCTAAATAAATATTCATCAGGTTTTTTTTCAGTTGTATGTTAACATATCAGGTTAGGTATCTGAAATCACTATTACAAGAGGTAAGATAAGATAAGATAGATAAGATAGATAAGGTAGATTAATTATATGATTAAACTCAGAATTCACAAGAAATTCTGGAAACCATCAATAATCTCACCTTTTCAATACTAAATCTTTTTAAAGAAATCTCATTTTTATATATTATGAATTGCTCTATTTTTAGTCATAACTGATTTTAGTACTTTTTATATATTTAAACACATATTTTTATGCATATGTACATAGTTAGAAAAGTCACTTTTTTTTAATTACACTACCTGTTACACTATCCAATATATACAGTGACCAGACCCTGTAAAGGTAGGCATGTGGTAATAGCTGATGCATTTTATAACCATGCTGAAAATTATGAAATTTGCAATATCTATTTTTCTTCCTCCTCTCAGTCTCGACTATTGCGGAATGAAAAGGTAAATTTTTACTGGACGAACAGTAGAAATGCCGTCAACAGTTATCACTTGCAAAAAGAACAGATTATAAATCATTTTGCAAAAGCAGGCAGCTTCACCACCAAGGTACATTTACAATGTATTCTCAGATGTATATTTTTAGCAAAACAGGCCTTTCCAGTTTCTCACATGTATTCTGTTTTGCAGGCAGGGCTGTGTGTGAACCTGAGGAGCCTGCACTGGTTTGATACAGCTGATCCAGATACCTTCTTCCCCCGTTGCTACCGACTAGGGACTAAGGATGAGAAGAACGCTTTCATTGGTTACTTGCTACATTATTTATTCAGTACATTGAATGACTCTTAAACTGTATTCACACAGGATTATAATGTAGGCACCTCATGTGATTATTTATAATTACAGCGATTGTGATTTTAATCCTGTATTATTCTGCCATGCCCATAATTTTTAGATTAAAACTCCCAACATACGTAACCTATAATATTTTGCCAAATACAGAGGTAATGCGATTTCACTGGTACTGTACTGTGCAAATTTGATTCTCAGGGCTTTTTTGCTTCAACATTTATCTGCCTCTTCTTGCCTCCACCTAATTCTCCGGAGCCATGGAGGCTGCAGCACAAATAATATATTCTTGTTCGAACCACATTTTCAGTGCAAATTTGACCGTTTTTACTTTCTTTACAAGTAATGCAACCTTTGCCTGGATCCAATTGGATCCTCTCAGTTTTGTGAAGGAAATTTTGATGTTTTCCTAAACCTATATACTAAATAGTTTGATTCATGGTGTCTTTGCATATCCACATGTAGTTGAGACTGTTACTTAGCATCTCTATCCAAGACCTCACACAAGTAAACCCGACTAGAATTAAGACATTATTTCTCCCATGTAAATTTTCCACTGCAAGGTAAATTATCATTTTGAAATCATTTAAGTTCCTAAAGGTAATCCTATTTTTTATTCAGTAAGGCTTAAAATGTTTCCCTGCATCTTTTCACTGCTTCCTAAGAAGAATCTGAAAATATCTACCTCCATTTCTGTAGAGGACTACAGAAGGACTGCTTGCATCAGTCTTCTGAAGTACATAGTGGAGATGGAGAAGGATGCCGAGGCAATGGAAACAAGTAACAGCATTCAGCCTTTTTAACAAGAACAATTTGAATACAGAGCTAAGTGGTGAAGGTTCATAAGTACAGATTTCTTTTTTCTTGGTTTTTCAGAACAAAGGGTGGAATGCAAGCAACCATCAAGACCTGTAGTCGGTTGCAAATTGGTGGACAGGGCAATCAGAGTATGTCAGGAGTTTCTAGAATGTCTGGAGCACACTGACATAGACATAGGCGTAGAAACACCACAATTGCTGACCGCGGAGGAGTGGTCGGATTTTCTTGAATGTTACTACCTTGTTGTTCAGTGAGTAGTGCATTTGTGCGGGGTGGGGCTAATGGATTTGTCGAATAAATACCCATCCTCATTTCAGTTCCACCTTTGTGTCTCAGTGATGGAGCCCAGATTGAGATGACTACGACTTTGGCCACCTGTTGTGAGAAAGTACTGCAGAAGCTTGCAGAAGTCAGGCCACAGCACAACATAGAGGGCATATACAATATCTGGATCATCAAACCGGGAGCTAAGTCCAGGGGCAGAGGTGAGACTCCAGACGCATTCAGAAAGAAGACCAGACAATAACATGACAAACCATCCCGCTTCTCCTGTGCCTTAGGCATCAAGTGTGCCAAGCGGTTGGATCAGATCCTCAGGCTGGTAGACAGTGATCTAACCCTGATCAAAGACAGCAAGTGGGTGGTGCAGAAATACCTGGAGCAGCCCCTGCTGGTCCATGGCACCAAATTTGATGTGCGGCAGTGGTTTTTGGTCACAGACTGGAACCCTCTCACTGTGTGGTTCTACAAGAAGTGCTACTTACGCTTTGCTACACAGCCTTACTCACTCGACACACTGGACAGGTGAGAGAGCTGCAAGAAAAACTAGAAACTACATTGTCTTCATTGAAAAAGAATAAAATGTCTTCCAGAAATGTTGAAATATCTCCATTCACTACCGCTGTGTTTGATGTTATTCATTTACAAAAAAAAATCCAATTCACTGGAAGTCCCCCATGGGAGGGATTTTAGAAACTTGCCTTATGTTGATTTCCCCTTGCTCATTTGGAATTGCAATGCTGCCAATTGCTTTGGGATTTGTGGGATTCTGGTGCTGGATTAATGTCCCCACTTAAGTCTCCTCTTTTATTGCACTTTTTGTCAGGGAGGTTTTAAAACCCTTGGCCCCCCTTTACATTTTCCTTATTTTCCTCCATCTCCTGCAACACTTCCACGTTTCTTTTCCTTCCCTCTTCTTACTTTTAAGGTTTCTCCCCTCTTTTGTGGGGAATCCCCAGTCAGACTTATCTGGTAACACCAGTAAACTAAAATACAATTGTTTCTCACATAGTGTTTTTTACTCATTCAAAGCAAAGATGAATGTTTATTGGATGCATTGTTGTCGAGGATTAAACAAGAGAGAATTCTGTACATAACATTGCTGTATTTTGTACTGTAATGCTTGACCTGGTGTTCTTTTGGTGACTCAGGAAGAAAGAAATATAATAAAATGGGGGGAAAAAGATAATGAAAATAGGGGAAAAGGAAAAGTCACAAACATTATAAGTACTTACAGGAAGGGGTCATTTATTTCTAATACCAATCAAAAGTGTAATTCTAAGTCTTTATGTGACGTTAATAATTCTCCATGCTTTGCTTCAAACAATTCCATTTGTTCAGCTCTGTCCACCTGTGCAACAACTCCATCCAGAAACATCTGAGGCCTTCTCCACATCGCCATCACATCATCCCAGCAGACAACATGTGGTCAGATGATCAGTTCAGGAAATTCCTGTCCAGTCAAGGTAAAAAGACGCAGTGGGACACAGTGGTGGTCCCAGGGATGAAGAAGGCTGTCATCCATGCAGTACAGACAACA
Source organism: Fistularia tabacaria (assembly GCA_901007705.1). Lineage (NCBI taxonomy): Eukaryota > Metazoa > Chordata > Actinopteri > Syngnathiformes > Fistulariidae > Fistularia > Fistularia tabacaria. Next base: position 142,968 of record CAAKHD010003438.1, on the reverse strand, counting down.
CAGGATCTCGTGGATTCACGCAAAAACACCTTTGAACTCTATGGCGCTGACTTCATGTTAGGTACGAATAATAATGCAAACTTTTTCAAATCAGCTTTTTCCTCAGCTTTATACTAAAATGTTCAATTTTTATTTGTATATTTACATTTTACGATGACGAAAATGACCTCAGTGGTAAACTCTTAACCCTCCTTAGGCTGTGACCTGCGACCATGGCTTCTTGAAATCAATGCCAGTCCTAGCATGGCTGCTTCAACGCCGGTGACTGAACACCTCTGTGCAGCTGTGCAGGAGGACACGCTACGTGTTGTTCTGGACAGAAAAGCAGACCGAACTGCAAACACGGGAGACTTTCAGCTCATATACAAGCAGGTCAGGAGATCTTTAGACTTTTTTCCTGTGTTATTATTCTGTTTTTATACTTTGCCCTTATGGGTAAGATGAAAATGAATCATGTTTCCAGGCTGCAATAGAAGCGCCACAACAAACTGGAGTCAACTTACTGGTTGAGGGATTTCAGATCAAACATTCCTGCCCACTTCGTCCTTTGAAGTCATCCAACCGTCCGACACCAAAACAACTAGTTGATGCTATCAAAAAAAAGGAGTCTTCAGCCCCAAAAGTCACGCCCCTGCCAAAGATGGTGAAGAGTGCCGATACCAAAACCCAGGTGTTTTGGCACAAGAAGACACTTGAAATATCCAAGACAGTGTCTGTGAAAGTCAAATCTTGTTGAGTCGAGGCAAACAGTCACCTTGATCACTCAAAGTCCTTCATATCACAAATAATGTGATGAAAGCTGCCATGTTGCATCTATTAGTGATGGAAAACACACATCAGAACTAAGTGACCAGATCATGCACATGTTTTCAGCTGAGACCTTTCTTTTGCAGTGTTTCTGGCCTACCTCAAAGTCTGAATTTAAATGCTTCCTTTGTATTTGTTTTGGTTTTTTTTCCTTTACAGTTTGATTATATGCACAAGATGATAATGTTTTACTCAGACAGCTTTAATGGGATAACCCATATGACAAATGTTGTTTTCATATTAACTGCGTGTTTGGTAAAAAAGCATTGCATTAGTCAATCACTGACTCATGGTGATTGAATTATCTGCTAAATTAATAGGAATTAAGAAAATGCGGTGCTTCAGCCAAAAGAATAAATAACTATCTGTGTGTCTCTTCAGAAAGATCTTGTTGATTGCTTTAGTCCTTGAAACAGCTATAATTATCATTTCTTAGTCTTTAGATGTAAAAACAACTAAAAATGAAACTGAAAAATGGAATCAAAAATTACTAAACATAGTGTCCTGTAACTGTTATTGTCAGAGCTACTGATAGAAATCCATATGATTTCAGCTACATAATGTCAAATAAGTGTGAATCTTCTTCAGCTGGTACTAATGGTGACTTTGGACCTGCTGGTATTCCATTCCACAAAGCTCACTGCTCCAGTTAAATGTACTCCCCTGAGCTACGCCAGATACGTATTTCGGAACACCTACCACAAACCATTAAAATCAACAAGAGTCTCTGTCATGGTGACCGCTCAGGTCAACACGGCTTAGAATAATGATCCAAGAGCATTAATTATCCATAATTATTTTGAACCTTAGAAAGAAGACTCTGCAGAGCCTCGGAAGAAGTATCACCAAACCGACTGCTCTACTCGCAGTAGCGTTCCTATTTAGTCTTTGAGATATTACAATCCAACTGTAATAAAATATACATCTGTTGAGTTCAATTTTTTGATCTTTGCTCATGGTATTTTCTCATACGTCATTACCCTGCTGCATCATAACACAACACTTGGGGACGGTAAAGCTCTCGGGGGAGGAAAGAAACAGCTGAAAAACCGTCGAAGAAGACGCGAGGAGCGGACAGCCGTCACTTGGTAGCTTTCTGTAACCTGGACCTAAAAATGGCGGCGTCCGTGTGCCGAGTTGGGAGTACCGTGGGTCGAGTCCTCGCCAAAGCCCGCAATGTAAGAAACGGATGGATTGTTGATGCTTTTAAAGAAAGCGGTATACACCACCCTCTTTTGAATTGATTGTGAAGAGCTGGTAAAAGGCAAAACGCTTGTTCCCTAGTCCTCGCCCCCTACCCGATGTAATGTAAAAGGGCTAATCTGTTAGCATCTTTAGCTCGCAGTGAATGCAAGGTCAACTGATAGACAAGGCATTAGGTATTGTGTTTGTTTTTTCGTTATACTGTCTACTTTATATTAATAACTTGTAATTTATTTAACCACGATTACGTGGAGGTTAGGGGGCTGTGACATTACCTTGTCCTCTTTTGCCCTCCTGCTAAACTGTTGTGGATAACAGCGTTAGCATAGGAAGATTATCAAATATTTGGAGTTGAAGCCAATCATTTTGCGTACATTCAGCAAGGAAGAGTATAACATTCTAAATGGACCCTGAAGTGTCTGTAATGTCTAGCTTATATATAAAATTTATAACGGTCTGGGTTGCTTCTGCCGTGGAGAAAATATTGTCACTCAACACCTCATGAATGAAGCCGGTTTATAATCCATAACAATCCGAAAAAATGTGAACCATGTAGCTATAAATGTAATTGATTATTCTGTCTATTTTACTAAATATCAACTATGGCATTGCTCATTCAAATATGAATTAAATCAGAATGTGAGCTAATTCAGTCAAATGAATAGGTTTTAAATGTAGGTTCTGGAGAAATAAGTTTAGCTCCATTAAAGTGCCCTTATTTATGATACCTTTATTTATAGAACCTTCCTAATCTGATTGTTAGAAATTCGAAACCAGGAGTATTATAGCACCCTATCCTGATCTTTTTGAAGGCGGGAAGGTACTTCCCCTGAGCTTGAAACTTGACTGAAATTTTTGATAGCTTGATGTACAGTTTTGTATATTTGAAGCTACCTTGGAATTCTCTGTGCAAACATCAGGTAAGAGGTTAAATGCAAGAAGAGAATGTTCGAGAAATTCTGTCATGTACTGCAAGGCACTCATTGTATGTTGTTTACAAGTCCTTTAAGCATGCTAACAACTGCTGTGAGTCCAGATAGATCACAACAGTGAGATCAATGATATCTCAGTCAAGTCTGTGTAAAAATCATTAACAATCCTCGATGCCTTCATTGTAGATGAAATTAGTTATTTCACTTCGAAGCATATATGACATCTGCTGTACATGGCCAATTCTAAAACCAGCAGATTTTAATGTCATTCATTGTGTCTTATGTTCAATTCCAAGATTTTGTTTCCCGTTTTGAAGAACAAGCGGTGTGTTTGTCTATTAATGCCTGGAATTCAAATCAGTGAAAAGGGAGAAATATTTGTGAATGGTTTACTGTTGGAGATCGCAACACTATATATATACTGGTAGCAGTCACAGTAAGAGCTTGTCACAATATAATTCAATGTACCTTGTCACAGCAGAGGAAAAAGTGTATTTTACTCATAACAAGAGAAGTGACTAGTGTTTAGCATAACTTGATACTGCTTTATATGTGCAGATTAAATGATTCTTGATCTTTTTCCCCATGTAGCCCATCCTGCTGTCTCTGAGGCGTGGACAGGCCTCGGTCAGCTATGCTCAGTCCCTGGTGGGAGCCCCTGAAACTCGCCTGACGGCATTAGACAATGGTTTGAGGGTTGCATCTGAGGAGACAGGACATGCCACTTGCACTGTAAGAACCCCTCATTGAAATTCTGCTCGATCAATACTTAATTGTACCACCATTTCATCCCCTTTCTCATAAAATGTGCTGGAGTTCTATAATTTTGCATATTCCCTAGTCACTGTACATCTCTTCTTTACTGTAGGTTGGACTGTGGATCAGTGCTGGGAGTCGCTATGAGAGTGAGAAGAACAACGGCGCAGGCTTTTTCCTTGAGCACATGGCTTTCAAGGTAGATCCCGATTACAAGCCTCACCGTCTTGGTAGTCCCATGACTACCAAGACTAACATGATACATGTTTAAGATGTCTGGTCTTGTGACCTCCTATCTTTTATATTCTTAAGGGAACCAAGAAGTACCCTCAGACTGCGTTGGAGCAGCAGGTGGAGTCTATGGGCGCTCACTTGAGTGCATATACCTCCCGCGAACACACTGCATACTACATGAAGACCTTGGCTAAAGACCTGCCCAAAGGTAATAGGTTGTTACCCTATCAAACTGTTGAAATACGGTGAATTAATGTAGTCATTTACAAATTTCAACAATGAGCTAATTTGTAACGTTCCTGTAAAATAGCATCTGTTCAGTCAGAAAAAATCATCAGGCCCAGATTTGACTTATCTTCCCCACATGTGTTCTCAGCTGTGGAGCTGCTGTCTGAAGTTGTTCAGAGTTGTTCATTGAGTGAGGCGGAGATTGAGCAGCAGCGGGGTGTTTTGCTACGTGAGCTAGAGGAAGTGGAAGGCAACCTGCAGGATGTTTGTCTGGACCTGCTACATGCCACAGCCTTCCAGGGCACCCCACTGGGACACAGTGTTCTGGGACCTTCTAACAATGCTAGGTAGAAACAACTTCAATTTTCAGAAAAAAAAATCAGAATTGCTTAGTGAAAGTATGGAGCTACAACTTGAATTATGCTAAATTGTCCTATGATAACCCTTTCCTGATTACCGGAATTGTCAATGTCATTTTATACTTATGCTTGTTTATAATCTGCCAGAACTCTGAACCGCCAGGACCTAGTGGATTACATCAACAGCCACTACAAGGCCCCTCGCATGGTTCTTGCTGCTGCTGGAGGTAGGTCCCTTTTTTTCATGCTGGACATTGTGGAGTGGCTTTCAAATAGTCAGTAATGTTTTGACTGTCGTGGGCGATTTATCTGATGTTCAACCTGTGCAGGTGTGAGCCACGAGGAGCTGGTCAGCCTGGCCAAATCTCATTTTAGTGGAGTGTCTTTTGAGTATGAGGGAGACGCTGTTCCCCTCTTGTCACCTTGCAGATTTACAGGCAGTGAGGTGAGATTCATTCCTATAGTTTAGAATGATTATTGCATTTCAGAATGACTGAGTCACATTTTATCCCATTGTTTCATGGATTTACCCATGAGAGGTAACCTCCCGTGACTGAGAAAGGAAAATAATCCAGACGGGACTGGAATTTTCACTGTCTTGGTTTCACATCTCATCAGATCCGTATGCGTGATGATGGTTTACCGCTGGCACACATTGCCATTTCTGTGGAGGGACCCAGTGCCTCCAGTCCAGACATCGTGCCAATCATGGTGGCCAACGCTATCATCGGGAGCTATGACATTACCTATGGTGGTGGAAAGGTTCGTAACTGAAATGTCTTTCACCTGAAGTTGTTACTTAATTTTTTCGCCAACCCATGGTGTGTGTGTGTGTGTGTGTGTGTGTGTGTGTGTGTGTGTGTGTGTGTGTGTGTGTGTGTGTGTGTGTGTGTGTGTGTGTGTGTGTGTGTGAGTGTGTGTGTGTGTGTATGTGTGTGAGAGTGTGTGCGTGTGTGTGTTACAGTGTGTGTGTGTGTGTGTGTGCGTGTGTGTGTTACTGTGTGTGTGGGTGTGTTTGTGTGTGTGTGTGTGTGTGTGTGTGTGTGTTTGTGTATGTGTTTTATTTTGT
>CAAKHD010003438.1:70289-137360 GCA_901007705.1 Fistularia tabacaria | reverse complement strand
TCGGGAGCTATGTGATTACCTATGATGGTGGAAAGGTGCGTAACTGAAATGTCTTTCTCCTGATGTTGTTTCTTTAATTTTTCTCCAACTCATGGTGTGTGTGTGTGTGTGTGTGTGTGTGTGTGTGTGTGTGTGTGTGTGTGTGTGTGTGTGTGTGTGTGTGTGTGTGTGTGTGTGTGTGTGTGTGTGTGTGTGTGTGTGTGTGTGTGTGTGTGAGATTATTAACCCAATAAGAGGAGGTGATGATTTATTTGAAGTTTGAAATATCCTTAAATAATATCAGAAAATTGTACATCTAATACACCTGAAAAATAGGGAGCTTAATAAAGTTTGCTGTTTCTCTCACATGCAGCATCTGAGCAGCCGCCTTGCTCGACTAGCAGTTGAGGAAAAATTGTGTCACAGCTTCCAGGCTTTCCACTCAGCCTACAGCGACACTGGCCTACTGGGTATTTACTTTGTGGCTGACAAGCATCACATTGAGGACATGATGCACTGGTCCCAGAACGCCTGGTCAGTCATGACTTCTGCACAGTCGTACATATAAACACTCAATTAATTTCTCCTTTCAAAAGAATAGCACAATATAAACTTTTTCCTCCTACTTATTTGCAGGATGAACCTTTGCACCACCGTGACGGAGAGTGATGTGGCCCGGGGAAAGAATGCTGTCAAGGCCAGCCTGGTTGGACAGCTAAATGGTAGGTAATCAGTCAGCAAGAATGGACACACAAGCATAATGACAACAAGATCCAAACATGACAAATGTATCCAACGCTTCGACTTAGGAACAACACCGGTTTGTGATGACATTGGCCGTCACATTCTGAATTACGGGCGCCGTATTCCTCTGGCTGAGTGGGACGCTCGAATTGATGTAAGTCGTCATTTTCATCAATATGAGGTTCAGGACACTTCGAAAATTGGCAACTCGATAAGTTAATGTCAGCTTCACTGTCTTTTCAGGCTGTGACTCCCAGGATGGTGCGTGACATCTGTTCCAGATACATCTATGACAAGTGTCCTGCTGTGGCAGGTGTAGGTGAGTCCTACTTTGGTTTATGTCTTGTTATAGTTCAGTGTCCCTGTAAGATATTTTTAGGGAAACATTGAGAGTCCTTGCCAAGATCATTTTCTTACCTGATCTTTCTCCTCCTCCTCCATCAGGCCCCGTTGAGCAGCTACCTGATTACAACAGAATGCGCAGTGCCATGTATTGGCTGAGGTTTTAAAGTACATTGTGGTGGTTCTCCACATTGCCCTCCTTGACCTCACTCTGGGTTTATTCCCTCCATATATGTAAGAATCAATACCTGAGGGCCCCCCTCCCACATACACACACTCACACACACTCAAAAAACCCCAACATCTCAAGTTTAAAATGGACACGAGGGGCGGCAGCTCGTCTGCACATCCTCCCTTTTCAACTTACAGACCAGATACCAACCCGGGGGCGTGGTTCTCACACCACAACACATTGCAGCCCTAGCTCAAGACAGCCAATGTGGATGAAGAGTATATTTATAATGTCTGTAAGATTTAAGTTTGTCGTCGATTGTACATAACAGAAGCTCTCATTCCAATGAAAAATAAAAATGCGAAACATTTGACTTTGGTCTTGTTTACTGGAAAAGTGGCATTTTTGAGTTACACTGCACTTTTTAATCAACCGTTTTGACTAACAAATGTAATAGTTGTTTGTTCTATGAGAGAAAAGGGTATGATAACCTAATCACAAGCGCTATTTCAATATCAGTTGCTCAATTTGAGCAAGTATTTGAAAACATGAATTGGACTTTCATGTTTTCATTTGTATTTCTAAATGTCAATTATTGCATTCAATATGATACCTTATTTTATTTAAATAAATTCAAATTAACTGAAGGTAAACCAAGATAAGATTCCTCTTCCCTGGACAGACCTTTATATGGCAGCAAGTTTCTCTGTCTATCTCTTGCTTTTATATACAACAGGGAAATGAAAATACCAAGGGAGCGCAGTGATCCGCGTTGCTTATGACATGATGTAATTGAGGGATATTTGTTTCGTGTTACTGTGTGTGCTCTCTCTCGGCTATCCTTCTGTTGGTCTTATTTTACTCACTAATCTCCATGATACTTTGTGTTTTCCTTTTTTAATTACAGCCATCATTGATTGTATCCCACGCGTGTCAGTTCCCTCGGATCATAGCAGTTGCGTTGAGATGCTCTCCACCGTTTCTTGATCGCGAGCCTGCGTCACTCGGCTGTATGGATGATAATCAGTGACCTGCCTTGGCACAGACGGCATTAGATAGCGTCTTGAAGCATGAGCGCTGACATCATCTCATATTAACATTTAGTCATGCAATACGTGAGCTAATGATGCAACTGGTATGAAATGGAATATTTGTCCATGGCTTGATGACGTTTGTGTGACCCGAGTTTGTTTATATGTGGGTATCAAACATGAAGCCCGTTCTGTCGAAGCCCCGAGGGCCCGACTATCATCATCAGAACATTCATATCATTAGTCGGATAAGCATTGGTCCCGTGATGAGCCTGACTTGAGGTGAGTCAGGATATGAGGTAGTTCTTGTTCAGAGTTCCTCTTGGGTCTGACAGCCTCTTCCTCCTTGTACTTATCCAGAGGGCTTCATTGCTCCTCCTCTCCCCTGTGTGTTCTGTAAATAGACATAGACAATTATGTATCCTAGCGGAACCTTTTTTTTTTTCCCCACCAAAGCAACAATGCTCATTGTCTATATTGTTTTGGGTGTTACACAAGGAGACACTGAACAAGTGGAACACAATCACAACTCCTCAATTCACAGAAGCACTGCAGAGTCCTGATTCTCAACGGACATTTAAAAATCCTCTTATTAGTCTTCTCACACACTTGTTTGTGGCTTGCTTACATATATCTGATTCATTGGTTCTCAGGCCCTTCTGGACTCATAATTAAGAAAAGGGAATGCAGTTTTCGGTCATTGTGATTCCCACAGCAAAAGGCCTAAACCCCATGGATACACGAGCCCTCAGCTCACATAAATATATACTAGAATACATTACTCTCATTTTATGTTCTTTTTTTCTCAGTATATTCTTTCTTTTCCTCAGTGTTTCTGTCTAGCCCACCTGGGTCCTCCTCCACCTCAATAGTTGCTGAATCCATAGATTACCGTTTTTCTATTTGAATGAGGCCCGTTTATGTTATGCTGGCTGTTCTCGGGCTATAATTATGTTTTAATCCAGCCAATTTTTATACAAAAGAACTCGCTGAACGGTATCTCTAAATAGGTGTTGTTATTGGAATCCTTGGCCAAGTGTGGGAATGCTGACCCTAAAATTGACAACGCAGGCCAGGAGGTATTGCAGTCTTTGGCGGCCTTTCTGTCCTACAACCACCCATCAGTCGGCTTCTCAGCATGTTCGACTTATGTGTGGTTTCAGATCATGTATGTCCACCAAGGCTTTAGAGTCAGTCTGGAATTTCACTGCTGCTTGTTGTGTTGAACTCGTCTGGCTTGCAGCACTCAGATCTCCATTTTACCTGTCTACCCTCCCTACCGTTCACCTGAACACCCTTGTTCTTCTTCTTTAGGCCAGGGATCATTACCTGTATCTCCCCCTGGGCTGGCCCAAAGACTCTTGCCCTGTATTAGGGTCCTTTTGCCTTGAGCACTCAGACAAACTGTACTTTGAAACACTTCTGCAAACACTGTCGCAGTCACTTAAAATTTGTTTTTGAAAACTTGGGATGATGGCAAAGGTGTTTTTGTGTTGGACAGGGTCATTGTTAAATTGTGTGCTTTGTAAAATAGAATTGAAGGGGAAACAGCTGTTTTTTTTAAATGAGCAACCTGAAACCTAACCAGAAGATCTGAGGTCCCGAGATCATTCTTATGAGACATGAGTTATTTTCATTATTTGAGAAATTTTGTCCAATGTATAGACGTACAGGGCTGCCTCTATTTGTAGAACCCAAATATCAGGTTTCATAACTTTATAGCTCTGTCCATTCTAACTATAGTTGTAATAGTATTAGTAGTAACCACTGCGCTTGGCAAAATGCCCCCTGTTAATTTTATCAACGTCATGCTGATGTCAAAGAACTCTGTCCTGCTCCGTCATGTTGAATTGCTTTTTTGGGAATTGTGTGACATACACGGCTTATTATAGGTTAGATTGTTCTTAGTCTGTGCAGCCTTTTGTCGGCGATTCCTTCTCCTTGAAACATAACCTGGTAGAGATTGTAGGAATTTACATTTCCTTCGGTAAAGCTATGTATCTGAATAACACATTTAATAGTGAAATCTGGTGAAATCTGGAAGGCAAGACTCAGCATTTTTTGTTCAACAATAATGTTTAATTGTATGTTATAAAAGAAACAGAAGCATCTTCTTATTCAAATTCACGCACACAAAAATCCCCATGCTATGTTGCACACATGTTCTATCACTTTTTATATCAGACGTTGCCCCTCGTGAAGAAAAACCCTGTCTAAATTATAAATTTCATCAATATGTTAATATCGTGATGAGAAGGGTAACCATTTTGTTTTATGAATATAGATCTTAATCAAGTAAATTTTGTTGTTTATTGGTACTGAATGGTAATGGTCTGGCCACAGACCGGGGTGACTGTCCAATTCATTAAAGAAAAACTATTGTGATTGGTGTTGTTATTTTTAGACAGAGAAAGATAGCAATGAGGGAGGAAATTAGATTAAATAAGGGGAGGGTGAAACCGATAAAGAGGGAAGGGAAGGGGTTGAGTTACAGTGAAGACCGGCGTGGATGAGGACCGGGATGTGAAGGAACAGGCAGTTGAAAGTCCGACTGCGTGGCATTCAGGTCATTCCTGCAGGAGCCGAAGAGGACAGAGACAGAAGGTGCATATCACAATTCCAGCAGATCATCACAAGACCACGAGGAGTTGAAGTGCCTTTTTGTCAAGTTGAAAACTGTCCACACTGGTGACATTGAGTAAGTATTAATTATGATGATGAAACTTTCAAAAAAATGACTCAAGTTTATCATTTCAAATGTCAGAGAAAATTACATAATTTGTTATTGACTAAAGGAGACCCCGAAGGAAGACTTGATTCATATTTATGAGCTTATGACCCGCATATAAAATAGCTTTCAGTGCTTTTTTTTATTGTGAGTGATGTGTTCAATATAATGGGGATTCATTGTATTTATTGGATCTTATCTTTATTCTTTCCAAATGCTATGAATGAATCATCTTGAGTCTTCACGCCTATGTTTTCTCTCCCTCCCTCTGAAGTATATAAATGTTAAAATAATCCACGGTGTTGTATTATGGACTGATTGATTCCGATCCTCTCCTGCAGAGTTTTGACCATGAGAGGTGTGTCCTTCTGCCTGCTTCTGCTGCTATCCTGGTGCGTCCAGGCTCAGAGGAGCCGTCATGCTCTTAGCCAATTTAATGAAGACACACGGAGGAACATCCTGGCTTTCAACATACTGAACCGCAGTGGAGTGTTGAACTCAGTCCTCGGCTCGCAGCATCATACTGTCCTCCGGCATGCGAGAGCCCCTCGCCCAGCCTCCCAGGTGCCCAAGAGAGCCCAGCAAGGGTCCCGCTTTGCTTTGTCCCTCGATGTTCCCACAAGCATCCTAAGTGTGCTCATAGATCTGGCCAAGAATCAGGACATGAGGACCAAGGCGGCAGCCAATGCAGAACTGATGGCACGGATTGGCAGGAGGAAATAAAGCCCCTGGGAGTGACGAGGGGCCCACTGGATGAACAACTCTGCTGTGGAGTTAATCTGCACATCCATTAGAAACGATGTTAGATCAGGTGAAAAGAGTGACTGTGGTCAGATATATTCCTTTAGAAAATATAGGTCTGCTTTAATTTTAGACTTGTATGATCATAATTTGGTTCAAAATCTGTTGTGAAAAATTAAAGAAAAAAAATAGAACAACATGTGAAGTGATGCAACACGAAGCTGGTCTATTGTTTCTTTAAGTCGCAGCTCAGAAACCGATCGGCTCTCGGAATCTGTTTATTTGCCCGTGTCTTGAATTCAAAGAAAAGTTACTCAAATTAAATCCGGTATGATAATCGTATTTTTCCCAACATCCATTTCATTTCATCGGGCATTCGGGGTATAATTAAAAGCATTAGAAACCTGTAAAGCGCAAATGAATGCGTCTGAGTCCAATGAGCTCGAGTCCGCCACAGCACAGCGTGACAGGTGATAAAAGGACAAAGACCTGAACAGGAAATTGACCTCAGAAAGAAGAGCAGAGATAATCTGTGAACCTTTGCTTGCTTTTAATTGATGAATTTGGCAAACAAGTCTCGGCTATTTTAAGTCTGATGATGTACGTGCTCTGCAGTAGACTGCTACATGAGGCATGATTCATCTGTGCCCCTGCAATGAGCATGAAATGAAATGCAACGGAGTGAAATAAACTGCTCATCTGATTTACATTGGAGTTTTTTTCTGTTCTAACACTGGTCATGACCCCGACAAAATCACTTAAAGATTATAAAGCATCTTTAATGATAGAACCGACACCGTGCAACTTTCATATTACAAACTGACTTACTGTGATTTTAATTCAATACTACATTATATCATGAAACCAGGAATGCAATGCTAAAGCCTACAGGCTTTGGGGATGGCATTTCTAATCCCAATGAAAATCTTACAAGATTGTGCAAATTCATTTTAAGTATCTTCGACTGACCTGTGGTCTACAGCTGAGCACACTTGAAATACTGAAGCAGGCGATAAGAAAAAAAGGAAAATACCAGTCATCATTTCTCCTCCCCTCCAAGGTATATATTGAAAATGTATCACACTGTTCTCTTTTTTTTTAGACTCATACATATCAGGACACGGGTTTCAGTACAGATATTGACACATCCAATATGCAACACATTTAAACACAGTCTGGGCCAAGCATGTTGAGCGGTTGACTACGCATTTATATCTCATATCATTTTATTTAGATAAAATAAATCTGACACAGAATCACTCATCTGAACAGCATTATATATGAAATTCTGATTTTTCTTTTGGTTTACTACATCTCTTCGATTTTCAGGCAACTGCTTGATCATTTTCCTTTCTGATTATCAGGTAATTTCTTGATGATTTGTGAAATTGTTTTTCAATTGAAAAGGCCAAGATGCAAACTAAAAGTTGGATAATGTAGAGTATCAACGATAATGGTGAGCAGCCCTTCTCTTCCCGTTGCTGATCCATTCATTTCCCTGTACCTGCTACAGTTGGGATGGATGTTTTAGAGCCGTGGATATGAATGGGTTTCCAAGGGCACAGCATCTAATTGCCTGCTGCAAAGGTTACAGCCGACTCCTTTAGAAAAGAGGAAGAAATCAAACTGACCTTAGAAATACCAGTATTTCTTAAGTCTCCTGTGTCTGGGCCAAAATGCCGCACTTGAACATCACACACAGACCTTCACGAGCATAGAAATCCCGTGTTTGGATAAACACTGCAACCTTTTCAAATTATTTTTTTCTCATCACTTTAGGTTAGCTTTATAAGATCGCCTATTTTCACTGAGAAGATGCCAAATGAAATAGGAAATAACGGCTTGGAAAAAGGGAAGCTGAAAAGTTACTTTGCTGAATGTGACAAGTGATTTGAGGTGATTTCTCTCATAGGTGACCTTCAGTGTTGATCCAATATACCGAAGGAGACAAAAACTTCTGAAAAAGATTGACTGATCCCGACACGGGGGATGACCCACAAACATAACAGGGCAGCAAACATCCACCAGGGGTCCGTCAGAGTCAGACAGTGTCGGGAGCAAATCGGAGGGAAATTGATTTACAGATGGCCTTCTAAATGGCAGGACATTGTAAACAGGTGCAAAACCAAAATTAGCCTTTTTGACAAACAAGAGTCCACATTGCCGTACTTTCTAAATGTTCGTTGTATAAAAATGTTACTAAGGTATAATTATACAAAATAAGTATAAATCAGTACTGCTATTCAAATTTATTATAAAAAGTGTTAACAGACTATTCACCGAGCCTCGATTAGATGGGGAATAGTTATGATGTTAAAGAGCTTGTACAGATAGGTTATCTCTGCATGATTTATTTAGGTGTGTTTTCTTTTTCATTCATAGCTTATAACACAAATGATAACAAATTATCATTATTAATAATTGATAATTAATAAAGGAAATCTAAATTATATTTTAATGTTGAAAAAAATAATAAAAGAAACCATTATTCCGACTACTACCAATGATAACAACAAAAGAAAAACAACAACAGCATATTTCATTATCTTTATCATAATTTCAACTTTTTTTTACTGGGCTGGTGAAAGTGAACCGGGAAATGAAAGTGTATGAGAAAAGGGGACTTACAATAAAATAAAATAAAATAAAATAAAATTATATTTTAAAAAAAACATGTTTCCATGGTGGCTACCTCGACATCTTTGTCACGTGAGTCCGTTGATTTAAAAAAAACAAAAACAAAAAAAAACACCGCGGAAGTGGCGAGCTTGTGTGAGTCGCTCAGGTGAGTGTGATAACCCGGAAGTTGCGGAGGGGCTGCGGTCCGAGCACAGGTGAGACCTGCAGGTTTCACCCCGCTGTTTTTAAGGGAATACCATTATGAGCCTCCAAATCATCAATACTCGTGGTTTGTTCAGTCTTCCTCCTCAAGACGTTCCTCTCCATCCTCCCCCTGACTTGTTGCGTAACACTTGGTGTGAACAACCAACGTTTGCCGCGGTGTGTGTGTGTGTGTGTGTGGGCGCGTGCGTGCGTGCGGGCGCGTGCGTGCGTGCGTGCGTGTTTATTTGCCCGCAGACCAGGATCCCCTGGGCTGCAAGTTATCTTTAAAATGACACATTTAATTCTCCCAGGTCTGTTTCTCTAAAACTGTCTTTGTTTCTCCTCGCCTCACAGCCTCCACTAACAAATACTAACCGCTAAACTAAATGATTTTTGCAAACGCCATTTCTTTAGGATATTTAAGAATGACTAGCTCAGTCACGGCCAGTGACTGATACAGTCAAGTGAAAGTGGGGAAATAATAAACACAACACAATATCAAAAACAAAAACAGATGAAGCACATCTGATAAGAGAAGTTGTCAAGGCATATATATATATGTATATATATATATATATACACATATATGAATATTTAAATAAATAATAATCCATGACGCACATCTGATGTCAGTGTTTTGATGATATTAACAGTGTTTAAAAAACATAAACAATTGCTGATGGGGAAATGGTAAATGGCCTCCTCTTATATAGTTATTTCAACAACTTGTAGTTTCGAAGAGCTTTACATTCTCATTCACACACACACACACAAACACACACATATATATATATACACATTTCCCGAATTTCTCCTATGGGGATCAATAGAGTATAATCTCATCTTAAACGGCAGTAGAGCTGCCATGCAGGTGTTAACCAGGCCATCTGCAGCCATTTGGGGTGCAGTGTCTTGCCCAAGGACACTTGGAGAATGCAGACAAAGGGAGCCAGGGATCAAACTGTTTGGCACTTGCACAACCAACTGAGCCAGGGACCCCGGCAGAAAATGACCAGAAAAAGGTCAGACACGGTGGGATGGAGCTTTGGTATTTTGAAAGACTGTCTCTCCATTTACAACCTTAGCAATGGCAATGTCAGATTTTTATGTTTTTGAATTTTTTTGAATCCTCACAGTCTTGACTTCACTGCACAGACATGGCCTGCTAGGTTTCATAATTTGTGTGGAATCTCACATTGGATTTTCTTCACCTAAATATTAATTATGATATAAATTGATCCCCCGAATTTTGTTGTACTTGTTTCCCCTGTATCGCCTTGAGCTGATCCCTATCTGTGCAGGATATCATGTTATGTGCTGTACTGAGTGACCTCATAGCAAAATGCAGTTGTGTAACATATCATGATAAGTGTAGGCGGTCTCAGCACTCCCAGTCTTCGCTCCGGCATGGAAAGACCCTTGACCTAATTTGTGCTTTTGAGTATTTAGATTTTTGCCGAACTCTGATTTTGTCCCTGTGATTAGGTGTATCAGAATACCTTGTGTACTGCCACAGTTTTTTCATGATCCATACCTCATGTTGTAGCTAATAAAAATCAAATCTTTCATGGAAGTAATTTCTTAAATGGTTTATTGTTTCTATCAGGTTTATATTCATATTTTACAAAAGTACTTTCAAACAGTGCCTTTTAAAACACTCAAAGCTACAGTAGAATAGAGGAAAGGTCATTCAAGTGAAAATTGCTATGGCAACAGAAATATTAAGACCTGAATAGTCAGATCTTGATAAAATACATTTGCTCAGCATGCAAAAGCTAAGATTTGATGAACTGATGCTCAATGCAGGGAAGTCCGAGGGGAGGCCGGTGGGTGTGTTTGTGGCGAATTGCTCAATATTGGTGAGATCCAGTGAGCGCAACAGTCACCAGCGCAAAGTTCAGTGAACAAGTGGTGAAAGAAACAGTAAAGCAGGGAGAAGGGCTTTATCGACAGCAAAAAGTTTGTTTTTTGTTCTTTTTTTGGGTAGAGAAGCTGCTGTACCTGTGAGCTCACCTGTAAGTCTCTCTGTTTTTTACCATGTATTTATTTGAGTACTGAAAGTCTGCATTTCTGTGTTTGTTCGTGAACAGCTTCTTTACAGATTAGTTAGACAAGAATTTATGCGAGATAGCCGTCTTTAATTGATTGTTTTAACAAAGTTACCCATTTCAGTTACTTTGCAGTTAAATTCATGAAAAACCTTCCTAGCGCAGGTGCTGGATCTCTGATGGATTATGCCATGAAGTCTCTCAGCCTCCTTACTCCGTCGTCCATCTCAAAGTAAGAGCTGATTTAGGCAGTCATTTGTCAATAACTGGCTGCAAAACCTCTAATATTACATGTTGTTCCCCTTTTTTTTTTTTTTTTTTTGGTAATGTCATTTTTAGGTGTGTGACCACCAGTATATCAGCCAGTGCGCTCATGACCCAGCAGCTCTTGTCGGGAAGACCTCCTCAAACGAAGCCTTTCCGGGTCACGAATGCCAACCGCAACGTGAAGAAGGGTATCATGGCAGAGGAGTTAGAAGACTTGATCCATAAGGTAAGACAGGAGGTAGAAAGCAAATGAGGAAGCAGGGCGTCCTGTCGCTGTGTAGAAAATGGAAATGACTAGAAACATACCTCAGAATGACTCGCGCTGGGCGATGTGCGAGGCATAAATGTCAAAATATTTAAAAGGCATCTTTCAGATTAAAATATTTCACAATGTTGACTTAGGTGGCGATTACATACCAGATGTGCAATGCATAGGTTACACCCAGTATCAGGAGTAGCTCTGTTCCATTTCCATTTGATGCAGTTATTTTGCTGTAATCGGAAGCCTTTCACAAATGCTTGGAGTCTCAACAGTTTAGATTTAATCTTGCCAGTTCAGATGTATCGCTAAGTTGAAGTCTTTGAATATTGTTTGAATGCCAGCTCTCTCACCTGGCTCCAAATTTGAACACGTTTTTTTTATCTCGCTGACCTTCTTGTAATTTTTCAGTGATTTTTTTAATTTCAGATTTTTGAAGTACTTTCTGAATATTTTCAAACTGACTACCCCCCCCCCCACACACACACACACACACACTCACTTTACACACCAGGTATTTCCTTTGTCACAGCTTTGTATGGATACATACTGCGTCGCCCTATCACACACTTTTCGTCACGAAGAGCTGCAGCGTCATCTACAGACCAAATGTTTGTTTGGTTTTATAGGTGAGCGACTCGTTTAATCTACCGTGTGTTGGCGCTCTGGTGCTGGATGAGGACGGCACTGGTGTGGACACTGAGGAATTCTTCCAGACGCTACCTGAAAACACAGTCTTCATGGTCCTGGTGAAAGAACAGAAGTGGACCCCACATCTGGTATGGTGCAACATCAGCCACTTGGTGGAGCTGCTGATCAGCCGCCTTGCATTTCAATGGCTCATTGTCATGATCAACATTGAAAATCCTCTTTATACAACCTTTGTTGTCAGTGAGTCCATGCTTGGCTTGTCATATGCAATGTTCGTACATATTAATGGTACACAGACCTGTTTACCAAAGAATAATACAGCTATTCACTGGATTCAGCAAATATTCCGTCTGTCAAAATGAATAGAGGAGTCATTTGTCAACTGATGGGCAAAAGCAGAAATTGCAGTGAACCACAGATTGGTTTCAGTCCACGTCATTTCTTTTTGACAAAAACTTGACGTTTGGTTGAAAATTAATGAGCCCCAGAGGTATCATCAGCTTCACCGAAAACCAATTAATTCCCATTTAAATTTATGCATGTAATAATTTGTATCCGCCTCATGAATGCCTGCTATGACCTCGAGTTGGCCTTGCCTGTTCATAATGTCCTGTTTCCATTGTGAGTTGTAGGGGCTGCATCAGTCCGTAATCCCCTCGACCGCTGGTACTGCACGGCACAATTTGCTGGTTATGATCATACAAAGGAAAAAAAAATGTCTACTCTCTTGTGACCTGCTCGACGTTTCTCCAGGACAGCTCAACCAGAGATCAGCTCAGAAAGTGCAGGCCACAGCAACGGACCGATGTGGCCAGGCTGACACTGGACCTCTACAAGAACAACCCCAAGGATTTTATTGGCTGCCTGAATGTGAAAGCAACCCTTTATGGTGCTTATTCAGTGTCCTATGACCTGCGCTGTTATGCTGCCAAAAGCATGTTGAAGTGAGTGAAAGTGCCTCTTGAGGCAATACAATATTTTTACACTTTTGTGTTATCCAACATGTGGACTTTTTCCTCCCTATGGCAGCTTTACTGTTCCCCTTGCTATACACTCGATTTCAGTCGCAGATGGGAATTGTTTTGACACACTCTCTACTTGAGTAATCAGCCAGTCAATTCATTGTAAAGCAGTTCTCCTCTATCAGTTCCTCTGCATCAGTTTTAATATTTGTTTTGTAGTATTTCTCTGCAAGTAAAATAGAAAATTTGTGTTGGCGGCAGTTGTAAATAGGCTGTTATTACTGAGGGTGAATTTGGGAGGGTTATGTCATCACCAGTGAGATCCACAGATATTCACATTTGGCCCACAGCTTCTGCCAGAGATGATTTACCGACTTAGTTGACTGAGGTTTCTGTGTTTCAGCAACACGGTTCAGCTGTTCAAAGTGTTTTTTTCCTAGATGTGGGAAATGACCATCTGAGGCTGTGATTTTTATTTTTATTTTTATTTATTTCAAATGCATTTATTTGTCAGATGAGAGAACATGGGAACAGTTGACCCGCCCCCCCGCCCCTTCAAATTATTTTTGTAAGGCTGGGCAACATCTTGACAAATAATTAATATCTTCTAAACAGGACATTGTCTTGTTTTTTGTTTCTTATTGTAGCTGTCTTATCTACACACAGTGCTTCTTGTTGTCTGAGCAAAATTTTAAGTTGGTGATGCGTTTTAGATCACTTACAATGTACAAATAATTGCTTCAACACAGACGTTAATACAAACTCACTTGCATTAATAACTGTACTGTTGATGTCAAAACTGTGGCTTCTGGATGGTGATATTTACCTTTCTCTGTACTTGCCAAGCCCACTCACACGTGTTTCAGTCAAGTACCCGTCCATAGTGAGTTTTCCTGATCCTGTTTCCTTTCCGCTCCACACTCGCAGGGAGGCACTGCGTTGGACCATCTTCTCCATGCAGGCGACCGGACACATCTTGTTGGGCTCCTCCTGCTACATCGAGCAGCTGCTGGAAGACGAGGAGCGAGCCGAGAGGAGCCTGCCGCTGCCGCTGGAGAGCCGGCTCCGGCAGCTGCAGGGCATGCTTCTCGGTAAACCCTCCCACTGATGGAGCTGTAGGGAGCTCGTTGTCCACACTTAGATAATGAACAAAGGGCAGAGATCACCGGCGAAACAAGGCACCTTCTTGCGCCGTTGTTTGAGGACATTTCAGACATCAAGTCTCTTCTTTCAGCTACTTTCTCGCTGTTACATTTTAATGGGTTTCACGTTGTTCACCATAAAGTATTTTCTCTATATTATTTCGAACTTTTTTTTCCCCCATGGAGATGAAAAAATAAACACTCTTATTCCCCTCGTCATGAAAATGAAGCCTATGTTCATCAGGAAGTGGGCATACATGTGCTGCGTGGTCCCATTAGGCCGGCTTCTGTGCGGTGCCTGGTCACAGTCCTGGTAATTGGCAACAGGTCCAGCTGTCTCTCCCATGCTTCCTTAATTGTCCCGCTGCCTCCACTGTCCTGTCAGCTGCACCCCACTACTTCCTCAGAAAAAAAACAGAAGAAGAGCAAGCAGCTGCAGGGACGGATGAAGGCTCCAGTTCGCTGCACAAGTGCCACTTTGGGTGACTTGTCCAAGAAAGAAGCAGTAAAAAAAATAGAAGAGGCCAAATTGCCTGATAGATTCTGAAGAGCATAAATGTCTGATGGAGTTTCTGCAGGTCAGGAGTCAGGCTGCGACTCATCTGCAGGTTTCTCTCCATCAGGATGTACACCTTCTATCAGGGGCAAAAAAGACTGACCTGATGAAATCAGCAGCTTTATTTACAGATGTCATGGAGGGCAGCATTTAGAAATGTCGCAGAGGGAAGGGCGGGATTTCCCATTTTTGATTGCCTAGTGGTATCAATAGATTTATCTCTCCTCCATGAAATGAACAATGTTATTTAAATAAACTTTTTTTGTATGTGCACTGACATTAAACAATTATAAATAAGAGCAGTAGGAAATATTTCTCATGGGTTTTATTTTTACTTAAAGTTTGAAAAATGTCTTGGGTTTTTTTTCCCCTCTATGATCCTAGGTCATTTGGAATTAACTTTTAAAAACTAAACAAATGCGCAAAGGTATTCCTTGAAAGACACATATTGCTCTTTGACCTTCACAACAGGAGGAGGAGGATCCCAAAACAATAAGCGCTTGAAAACAAAATTGCTTTGAGCGAATCTAAATTGTGCTGATATTGTTTATGGCCTTTTTGAGTCATGAGCCAAGGGTTTAAGAGGCATCTTGGCTGAATCCCTGCATTCTGCATGAACTAAGCAATTATTGTCACCATGGCAACCTTTAACCTGGAGCCTCCCGGTTGATCGAGATCAGCTGATATTTTGTGTGTGTGTGTGTGTGTGTGTGTTCAGTGATCGGACTGGTTTGGATCAGCTTATGTCACTGCCACGTTCAAAGAGTTAAAAAAAACAACAGATTTCTCAGTTTGTTTAATGAAAATTGAATGTGACTCTGAGCACACACACACACACACACACACACACACACACGGAGGATGAGGAGGAGGAGGAGGAGGGGGGGCTTTCCTCCACGACCTGCCACGCACAAGCACACACCACAGACGCCGACCACTTAACAAGGAGGATCCGTTTGGCACCACCCCTCCCTCCGCCTCAGTCCGCCGGAGCCGTCCTGAGAGCGGACACCTGGCGCGTCGTGCCCGCGGAGACGTCCGTCCCCCCCGGAGCCGCTGCTCGGCGGCGCCCCGGCGCTGCTGGACAGGAGGAGACGCTTCCCCATGCTTTACCCGCACTGATGGCCGGGCGCACGGCATCGACGCACCACCGCCGGGTAAGTTTGCGCTTCTCTATCCGGTCTCCATGCAAATGTAAGTGTGTTTTTTTTTTTTTTTTAATATGTATATATATTCAATTCACGCACAAAAACGAAGCAATACTTAACTTTTACTATCACTTTCATCTCTTATGCGGCGTGATGTTTATCCAGAGGTGCGGGTGGGGGATAAACAACGTGGCTTTAAGATGCACGAATTTATTTACTTTTGCACAAAAAGCCAACTTTCTTTTATTCATCCTCCCTCTAAGGCTGATCTCTCGGGTCCGGAGCGAACCGCCCGCACGGATCAGCGACACCCGCAACGTATCGATTCGGCAAAAAGGCATCTTTTTTTTTAAAATTATTATTATTTTTGCATCCTGCGGGTTGTGCGTGGGAGTAGGTGCTTGACACAGTTGCAGTCTCCGAGGCTGTGCGTGTGCGTGTGTGTTTTCTCCCACGCTCCTAAGGGAGTCGTCGGCGCAGCTGCATCTCGCAAACGCGCACACGCACCCGCCGAGCGCGCTCCTCCGCTCAGAGGAGTAACATTTTGTACTTGCGTCCATCGCTGCCTGGGAGAAAACGACCCCTCGTATCTCCACCGGTCCGCTGGGGCTCCTGCTTTTGCGCTTTTATGGGTTTTACGGACTTCGGCGTGATAAGATTTCCAATTCGGGTTTATTTTCCCCACTTTAAAATGATTCTGTGCTCAGTGAGAAAAGTATGGGCTTTTATTCTGTTGCAACACTAAACCTAATGTGTCTGGAAATTAGATGAAGTGGCAAAATATCCAATAACTAGCGATAATAGTCACAATCCCCTTGTTTGCACTGACTTCTGGACCTGTAAAATAACTGGAATAAATATATTCTGATTCAGTTTTGCCACTCAAAAGAAAGAATTGAAAGTTCTATAAAGTTGTTTGTGCAAGTCCTATCCCTCTATCTCCCTCTCTCTAACTAAGCATCCATGCATAGGGAGTAATGGTCAAGATGGGAAAAGTTTCCTGTAAATTGGCAAACAAGGGACACACACACACAAACACAAACATGCAACAGCTGAACAGATCCCAAAACATATGTGTTTAATGCTTACAATCACTAGTTTTGGTTTCATTATGAGAATTAATAATGAATCTAATCCTCTGAGTTTCAATTAGTTATTTTCTACATTGTTGGATTTGTTTTTTTATATCCCCAAAGGCTTTTATGGTGACAAATGACAGGATCAGAAGGAAATAAGTCACATTTACTCTGCTTGTAATCTGTTATTCCTTAGCAACATTTTTTTTTTTTAACAAACACAACTTAAAGGGGGGGGGAGAGAACACAAAGATAGCAGTGTAATGAAAAGCGGACACAGCAGGCGAGATGATTTGTAATGAACACGAGAGGGTTTGGTCGCATCGGTGTGGAGGTGGAGGGGCACAAAGTCCTGATGAAAGCGCCGGGGTCTGAGCTCAGCCGCCGGCACACCGACTCTGTCTTCCATTGTGGGTGCCTTTGATTGTCAACATGAAGGAGGTAAATCAAATCCTTGTGGACAAATGAAAAAAGTAGTGTGTGTTTGTGTGCGTGTGTGCGAGTTGGGACTCCATCATCATCATCATCATCATCATCATCATCCCCTCCCTGTCCTGGTGCCACCATCTGGCCGTGTATATTAATTGTCTTCTAATTGCCTCCTTCATCACGTGAGTAACCTCATCGTTTTCCACTGTGTCTGTCTCTCTCTGTCTTGCATCTCTTGGCTGCAACACGTGCCTTCCCTTCCTCCTTTTTTCTTCTCCCAGCCTCTTACTTATCCCTCTTCTCCTCCGCCGCTTTCCCATGTGCATCCGTGCGATGGCCGGCTATTTCAGCTGAGAAATAAATTATTCAGGTAGCAGTACAACAGCAAAGCATCCAGGTCCTCAGCAAGACCTCAAACCCGGATTTCCTCGGTGCTCGTACCTGAGCAATGAAACCATTTCCCATTTACTTTAATAGCTCGGACGGAAAGTGGTGCCATTCGTTCCCATATTTCTATCCAGCTGCAGAGATGTACAAGATTAAATTAAGATTTTTAGTCTCCCTCATTTCACGATCCACGTCTTTCCTTTTCAGCTTTCTGTGTTTCTTTACATTTCGTGCAAACCCCCCTCCGATGCAGCCAACTGCTCCACGCCCCCCATTACGAAATGACTCAAAAATATGCTTGACAGATATGATAATTGTGTGTCTGCGTATGCTTGCAGTTTGAAGAGTAGATACAATTAAGGGCTGTAAAAATCCGGGATGGATTAGCCAATCAGGCGGAGGCAGAGTCGTGACCCTGCTCGTGCTTTCCTTTGCATCTGTTCAGCCGAAGATGAGAGTTAAGGACAGTATTTCAATTTCTAAATGTGAAAATTGGTACGAAAAGGAGCTCAGAATTCATAGCCTGATATTTCAATGTAAACAACAAGTGAAGTTCTAATGTGGATGTGCACATCCTCTCTCTTCTCCAGGATGCTTCCTTGTCTGTGTGCTCGTAGTTTTGGTTTGACAGAGCTTTGTCCGAAAGGTGCACAGCACCAGCAGGGCCCCCACCCCCGGCCCAACTGGAGCCCCGAGCAAAAATATGTTACGGTGTCTCTGCTAAAAGATTATAAACCCAGGCATGAAATCCGTAATATAAGCTGCAGTATGTTTTGATCAGAATCTTAATAGTCAGCAGCTGACAACATCATAGAGAGGATCTGCGTGTGTGTGCATGTGACTGAAGTCTCGCTCTGAAACCTCAGGGGAGGAGACAATGTGTGTTTGTGTAACCATCCAAGGAGAGCAGAATTGAGTGAAGGTTCCGCAGTAACATCACAGAAACTGAGCGATTTTATCAAAAGACGAGAAAACATTCATTGTTATTTGCACCCTCCTGTGAATGTGTGTAAAAGTCACGCACGGCACTTAGCAAAGGGGTTGTATCTTTCTCGTTGCTTATTTGTCTTAGATCACAAAGCCTGTCAGACATTATTATTTGGAACTATTTTAACATTATTATACTACTTAATAATATTTATCAACCTGCATGTTTAGTCACGTTTCCCAAACTGAAATCCCATCAGGAAGTAATGACCTCCGGAGTGGCTGCATCCCAATTTGAGTAACTTGTAGCTTGAGGTGTAGAAAAATTAAGATTAAGTCAATGAGGGGATTGTTTCACATGCCGCGGACTCAGGTGGAGTGGAACGGCAGTTTTTCACGTGATGAAAGCAGATACTGCAGCAGCCCGCTAAAACGTGACTGGTTAACACTACCGCGCTTGTTTGCAGTGCAACAATACACTTTGCACTGGGGTAGGATTTAGAAATTAGACATGCATTGTGAAGATTAAAGATGCATTGAACACATTTTCATGACAGAGCTATCTATCTATCTATCTATCCTTCTATCCACCCGTCCATCTATCTGTCCATCCATCCAGAATGAAAGAAGTATCACATACACATTTACATTATCTCTCCATCCAGAAATTTGACATGCATTGTGGAAAAGAAAGAAGTATCACATACACGTTTACATTATCTTTCCATCCATCCATCCGTCCTGTAAATGAAAGATTCATCACATATCCCTCTCTTTCCATCTATCTATCTGCAAATGTTGATGCATAGTTTACCGTTGGTAGACAGATCAGTTCTTCTCAGTAATCCAATTTAGAGTAGGATGGCACTTGGGCCCTTGTGCATATTTACCTGCACAGCACGCGCCCTGGACTCAGAGGTCGCCATGTCGCACGGCAAGCTGCATGGTGGTTTCGCACATGAATGAAACGGCGTCCAAGTCTCCGTCCGACAGGCACAGTGACATGAGATTGTTTTTCATGACATGACAATTGTCGGGGACAGCCAGAGAGCTTTGACGCTCGAGCTTGACATCTTGAAAGGGGGTCAATTTACGCTCACACAGACACACACTCAGAAGACAGTGGGTGCGCATTTGTGCTGATTACATGTTAAGTGTGCTCTTACTAATTCCATCTGTTCTGTTTTGTCACTCTCTTGAGTCCTGTCATTGCTATTCTTGTGCACAGTATTGTCTAAGTAATGGCGTGTTAGATTTATTGCCGAGCTTTGAGGTGGAATCATCGTGACAAGTGACAGATGCTCTCGTCTCGGCTCAGCCTTACGGAGGCTTGGGGAGAGACTTTGGCATATTTATATCTCTCCTATAGTATCTTGTTGAAAAATCAGCTCACACACTTAAATCGGGGACCACCCGCCCCGATCCCTCTCGTGTATCTTTCCTGCAACGACAGCGACATCTGATTCTCTACAACGGGACCCAATAGACTACCTCTGAAGCACCCCTGCCTTCAGATGATAGTCCGATTATTTCTTAAGACGCAAAGTTTTGCATCGTAAAGGGAAAAAAAGAAACCTCCTCCATCAGACTGCTTGAATCTGACAAGGGCTTTGAATGATGTCTTCATCATTTCCACACATTCTTCAGTAAGTCTGTTGTGTAAATGTAATTATCAGTGCCATTAGTGAACGTGCTTAATTAACACCAGATGGGGAATTGTTGATCGCCATGATAACCGAGCAAAAATTAAGCGGCTCCATAGTGAGGCTTAACAAATCCAATAACTTCTGAGAGATCACGCAAATAACAAGTAAAACATGATGAGAGCCTCCTGGCTGAATCCTCTTCCTCTTCTTACTTAAACTGAGTTATGCTCATTTTATTTCCCGGCCTCCGCAGTCTGTGTGATGAACAGATCCCCACTTCAGTGCAAGAATTACTATTCTTTACTAATGGAACTGAATTCCACCTGAGGTGTGTGTGTGTGTGTGTGTGTGTGTGTGTGTGTGTGTGTGTGTGTGTGTGTGTGTGTGTGTGTGTGTGTGTGTGTGTGTGTGTGTGTGCGTGTGAGAGAGAGAGAGTGTGTTTTTCCAGAATCTCCACATGTCTGATTTCTCCGGCGTCTGCTTGCAACCTTGGGGTTATTGGCAGGTTTTAAACATATTTCAAATCAAATGAGTGATGGGTGATGGGGGAAAAAAATGTGATGGAGTTTCTCCAGGAGATTTCCGATCATGTGGATTCCTATTGCATTGAGGTGTTTGAGCGCTGGGGAAAGGGGCGTCGAGCCATAATGGCAGGTAAAACCTCCCAGCAGACTCGGACCAGCCATTTTGTCCCATCTTTCAAAAAAGATGGCATCCCGAACCATCAGCTTCCTTTATCATCATGTGTTATTTCTAATATCATCTGCAGAGAGTATTTATGAAGATTCATTTGGCTTTGAAAGAAATTAGGGTTGTTGTTTTTTTTACCCACATTTATATTTTGCTGCCTTTATTAGCAAATATATCAGCTCTGAATCCAATATGCTTGGGTCAGGGCCAGGCTGGACAGTTTTTATTTAGGGTTTGATTGCATTAGATGCCTAGGCAGAGGTTTGCACTCAGCAGAGCACCCCTATAGATTTCATAGCGCTGATTGATAAAAAAAAAATCACATTTTCTATCACATTTAAATAAAGATGCAGCGTTGAAATGTATTTCTCATCTGTATTCATGTGCTTTTCCTCAGTGTTTGAGTCTTCTCACTGTATCTCATCTTGACAACCTGTTAGATCCAGCCGGTCTCAGAGGAATAGCAAGATTATCCTCTGCCATTCATTTTTCCCATCTCCTCCCTGCCGCTAGAGGGGAAACGCTGATGTAACCCTATCCGTTCAATTATAGATGTTATACAGTCTCTCGTCATACACTTTTTGGCATCATACACTGAAGGGGAAAAAGGTTGTAGAGCGTCATTTAGATTTCTTGGAAAAGTGGCTCTGGATGCCGGGTGCCACTTTATAAGTTCACCCCCCGCTGAGGTTTCGATGGGCCGTTAAATTGAAAATGTACCCGTTATATCACACTATCAAGATGGCAGTCATGCATTACTATTAGACGTGTTTAATTTTAAATAAATTGAACTGAGCTAAGACACTCCTTTGAATGCCTTTTACAGCCGCGGCAGGCTCAGGATGGACGTTTGTCAATCATGATGTTTGTCAGATATTCCTGAAGGAAATTAATGGGAACTTTTATTTGCTTCCAAAATCACAAAAGCATATTAGAAATACTTAAATGGGTTACATAAAGCTCAACTTATATAAAACCAATAATAATGCTTCATAAACGTATAAAGTAAATTGATGACCAGCAAATCTCGGATTGTCCTCTGAAATAAATGTAAAAGGATTAGAGATTAATCTCTGTTTCTATAGAATGTTGTGCAGAGTTAAATACATCCATTTACATGCCTTACGTGTGTATCATCTCAGATTTCAATACCGAAAACATCAGATATCTGTTCAGTCAGACACAAACAGGGAGATTAACGGCGATGAACAATGAATTCGCGCCTGTCTCGTCCTCCCCATCGTGTCCCAGTTAAATTATGAACAATGAAATTGACTTTGGTCCCAGAGGGATCTCGTGATCCAGGATTCCCCGGTAATCTGCATACAGCATCTTGAAGTTTTTGTATTGCCGTCTGCATGTTTGATGACACAAGCAGTGTGCATGCATATATATTTATGCGTGAGCGTAAGCAAAATACCTGCACTGATGAGCTGCAGATTGTATCATTGTTCTTTGCAAATCAGTGGTAAATGGATTGATGAAGCTGATGCACAAATTGAACCGTTTTAATAACATGCATTAGCATATTAAGGGAGTGCTGAGAGAAAAGCGGCTGTTGGTGGTGTTTGACTCATATGTTTTAAAAGGAAGGTTAACATTCATGGAAAAAAAAACACACGAATGAAGCATCAGCTATTTGCAGATGTCTCCTTGGAAACATGCAGATAAGATGTAAATGACTATATAATTGCGTGGTTGATGAAGTCCTATTTAGAACGTGACGTCTCTACTTTTACTGGGCAGAAATGACCCGTAAAGGAACTCTGGTGTAATGAAGTATGTGAACGCTTTCTGAAAAGTATGGGCTGGTAAAAGCATACCATGGCAACTGAGCATTGAACATGGCACACTGTGTTCCTGCTTACTGGCATAAATATTTGTATTAATTTTCAAAACATGCCACCTGCCCAACCTTCAAATGAAAGTCCGAATGTTTCTGATTAGTTCCTGCTCAACTGTGGCCCGTTTCCCCTTTGAGCAAAGATAGCACGGCCTGATGGCACAATGCAAAATTGTTTTTCGAGATGAGCTTGAATGCACCCGTTTTCAGTTGATATCATCGCTCGACACGCGGTCCAAATCATGTCTGTGGTTATGAGGAGATGACGGTTTTGCCAAACTTTTAGGGATAAATTTAGCTGGCCTGGAAAAGAAAAAGAAAATCAAAACAGCAGTCTTTCCTTTTTCCACCTAACAAACCCACAACACCTTAAATCAGTAAACAGAGTGAAAGCTTCAATTTGGACTTATTTGTTTCTCTTGAGGTTTTTTTAAAAAAAACTTAACATTAAAATTGCAAAAAAAAGTTCAATATACGACATTGTTTAAAATCTTATGATCAAAAGTCATTTCATATATCATGGAAGCTGACCTCTCTTTGGGTTCATTTGACATTTTTAGATAACCTGAATGCAGTCTGCTGAATGCAAGTGTCAAGACACACAAATGTAGTTTTGTTAAGGTTGGTGCTCGGTGGTGGTTGAAAAGAAAGGTTCAACTGCACTCAGACATTAAACAAACATTTGTGTCTGTGCAAGGAGAGGCAGCTCGGACTTTAATTACAAAAAAGCAAAGCCGTCTGACAGAACATATCGGTTTCTTCACTCACATGTTTACGTGTTATCAGAGGGGGTGAGGCTGCGCCGTGTGAAGGGTTTATCTGGAAGTTGAGACGGCCAACGTCGAACCAACCTCGGGTTCCCTGAGGTTTGGTTTTTTTCAAAGATAGCGGGAAATACTTAATAACCCAGGTTGTGGGTAATGTTGCGACAGGAAAGTGCTCCCTCTGCTCAGATAAGAGGCACTGTGTCAAAGAGGGGTCATATCGATTGATTTTTTATTTTTTTTCTTCCCCTACCCTTTTCACACTTTGCGTCTGCCTTTCAACCTTCAACCTATAGAAATGTTAAATGGAATTCCGAGAAAAACCCGATGAAATTTAACACGTATTACACTATGAAGCAGAACAATCCCGCTACAGAAACTCTGGTAACCGTCATCTGCTTAACCACAGATCGCCTTCCTGATGCCATTTTAAGATGACCTGTAACTGTTTACCTTTTCAGTGTTAAACGTGCAGCCATGCAGCTTTTCACACAGGCAATCATGAGGGAGTCTTCTGGGGATTCAGGTACTCTTTTGGGGACTGGAGGAAACCAGGGAGCCAGAGGCTGTACGGGGAAGGTGGAAAAAAAATAGAAATGTCCCTGCTCAGAGCGGAAAAAACTCCCTCGCATTTGTTACCTGGGATATGTTGTTTACTGGCACGTCAGGCTCCCTCTTCTTTTTCTGCTTCCACCTCATTTGTTCTTTTTTGCTGTGGCTCAGCT
Source organism: Fistularia tabacaria (assembly GCA_901007705.1). NCBI lineage: Eukaryota > Metazoa > Chordata > Actinopteri > Syngnathiformes > Fistulariidae > Fistularia > Fistularia tabacaria. The sequence goes on along the minus strand of CAAKHD010003438.1, from coordinate 113,280 downwards.
GACATTTCACACCCTCTAGGAATTTCCGAGGATGCGCAACTTCCAAGTGATTCTCACAAGACCGCCTGGAAATCAACATTAGAATTTCTCCTTAGGCCCTTCGCCATATCATCCCCTCAAACCAATGTCCACTCTCCTGCAGCCCACAAGGGACCTGCTGAGTCGGGCTGCACTGACTGCAGGGCTCAGATTCACTGTCCGTTCATCATGCACTGTTTTTCTGCCCCTCTGTTTTTATGCAGTGTCACTCCCCTCGCCCCCCCAATGCCAAAAAGTCCCATCTGCTTTCACACCAGTGTCACAGAAAGATGCCTGTTGTTTTTTTGAAGAAGTGCATAATTTTTCTTATCAGAGCAGACTTTCATTTCCTCGCACTTTCTCCTGTAAACATTGGCCAGGAGAGTGAACTGACAGGCACTGCAATATGCATTATGAGAGGCAATATTCCATACATCAGCTGCAGACAGTTTTATCATCATGCGTTTCCCTGTTGACATTTTGAATCACAACTGGAGAATAGCAGTGTCAAGTCTCTTTTTGTCTTCCCTCTATTTTCATACAGCAGCGTAACATGTTCAGAGCTCCTCAACTGCTGAGTTGAAGGATTTCTAAAACATCGCAGTCTCACTGTAACAAGACTGTCACCATAGCACCTGGTGTCAAACGCTTAAATACTATAGCACCTGTGCCTTCATTAATCTAGACCCTTGCAGCATGGTTACCCTGGCAACCGAGGAAGGAAGGAAAATTGAGTTGCTCAGAGGTTAATAGTTAAGAGTTGCTATCTGCACTCCTCACTTGTGGCTGCTACATCAAGTGCTTTAAATAAGGGCTCAGGAGGTTAAGCTTAAAAAAACAAAACAAAAAAACGCAACAACAGTAATTTTGCTCAATCAGCTCCAAATTGATTTCCTAATTGATGTTCCTGTCTCGACTGGAGAACAACACACACTAACAAATACTGAGCGCTTTGGGTTTTAGTGTGAAGTGTCGCTCTCAGAGATGCATGACGGTGTTTAATAGCAAATGTTCATTAAAGTGAAATCACATCAGACAGGCTGAGAAACAACTATGCAAATGAGTACTGTGTTCACCGGGGGTCCACTGTAATTGTTGGTCTCTGATCGCAACACTGCATCTGCAATACAGCAGGTAGACAATTGGGTAGACAAACGCTATTTATCAGAAGTCACATTATGATGCCTTATACATCTTAAATGTATCACACAAGCATCATCCCTAGCAATCTTTGTCTCAATCGTGGTTCTATATGTAGTGTTGTTTAGCTGAATAGATGGGGACATTACATCAAGAATTTTTTCTTGAATAATAATAATATATATATATTTTTGAATTGCACCAAGACAAAACACATTTGAAATGAAAGAGGAAATACAGGAAAATAAGAAACCCGCATGATGATAGTAGAACAAGTAAAATAAAATATCAAATAAAAATAAAGTAAAATTAAGTAAGATAAAACAAAATAAAATAAAACGAAAATGAGAAATAAATACACTAGATATTGATATAAGAAAGATACTAACAAGACAAAAGAAGATTTTGAAAGTATATTGGAGTCTTAATATTAAGCTTTGGACAGAAAATGACATTTTCTCATGAGCTCCTGTCTTTTTGCCCGCCTAGCCTCAGTCGGTGTAATTGTGTAGCTTTGTCTGGAGCCTCTCAATATTGGATGGATATGTTGCTTTTGTAGGTCTTTAAATACAATAATGTGATGTACTACACTTGAAAGGGCAGATATCATAACCAATGCTCCATAAATTGCCAAATATGTTATTTTTACTGATCCTAGGAGTAGGCACTTAATTGCCTGTGGGTCTAAATTATTTGCTTCATTCAATTTGCTCGTTTCCCTGAAGCTCCAGCACACATTAGTGAAGGCCCATTGTGGCGGCATGCGGTTCTAGCAGCCAGTGTGCAGGTCTCAGGCTGCTGCAGAGGCAAATGCTAATCAGAAGGGCTGATTTGAGATAGATTAAAAGCTGGATTGATGCATAATACAGAACCCTTCCGAGCTTCAGAATTTAGGGCTCAGTCTTTGCATTTGAGATGGATGGACAGGGAAAATGACCAACAGGCTGACCACATTAAGGTCCTTCATCTTCCTATCCTATTTAACTTCTGTTTAAGACACAAATTCATGCATTGAAGTGGTAGCCTTTCATTTCAATTTGATTACATAGGCAGGACAAATGATTGATAGAGAACGCTAAAAAACTTGAGCGAGAATAATGTGTTTTGATTCTTTCCACTACAGTTCATTTCTCATCTGTCTGCATTGTGTTCCCATCTCCCCAGCACTGTCACCGAGCTGTTATTCATCCCCTCATGATGGAGGCTCAGCCTGGTGTATCATGGGAACTCATCAACTGCATGACAGCTACAATATATGAGGACTGAGACGTGGCCATGGAGACTGACAGCTACACTTCGGGACCAGTCACAGCTGACTGGGCTGGCCTGGATGGATTGGGAGTTCTGCAGGAGCAAGGAGGAGAAGGTGGGCCCGGAAGCGCTGCGCCATGGTACACGCCGTACTCCTTCAGCTTCCAGGTGTCCCTCACCGCCTTCCTCATGCTGGAGTTGGTGCTGGGTTTCAGCAGCAACCTGACGGTGTTGGTGCTTTACTGCTCACAGTCCAATTTAGTGGACTCGGTGAGCAACATGGTGACAGTCAACCTGCACGTGTTGGATGTGGTGGTGTGTGTTTTGTGTTTGCCCCTCACTCTGGTGGTCGTGCTGCTGCCGCCGGGACCAACCTTAGCCCTGCTCTGCTGCTTTCACGAGGCTTGCGTGACCTTTGCTAGCATCGCAACAGCAATCAACATCCTAGTTATAAGCTTGGACCGATATGATATTTCAGTGCGGCCGGCAAACAGGCTGCTGACAACACAGAGGGCGACGCTCCTCCTGGCCGCTGTCTGGATTACCTCAGTAGCTGTGTTTTTCATCCCCTTCCTGGAAGGTCAGTTTTCTACCGGCGAGGGGGCCGAGGAGAGAGGACAGGTGACACCCCTATCTTTGACATCCCAGGTCATCGGCGCCAAAGCGGGGCCAGCATGGCGTAACCGGACACTGCTGTGCATCGGCGGGCAGGGCCATCACATAGGCCTGGGGATGTACTACCATCTCATCCTGCAGGTGCCCATATTCTTTACCACTGTGGCAGTCATGCTGTTTACCTACTCCAGAATTCTGAGAGCTTTAAACATCCGCATTGGCACCCACATGAAGAAAAACCCGAGGTTCATGGGGCCCTCGGGCAGGGCGCCCCATAAGAAACAAAGAGACAAAAAGAAAAAGATGGGGCTCAGGATGATCAACAGTGCGGAGGCACAGGGGGAGCAGTGTACTGAAGACGGTATGAAACGGCTCAGCCACCCCCCTCTCATACCGTCTCCGTCCCCCACTCCGACAGCTACCTCTCCGCCCGCCTTGTCTTCTCCCGCTCCTCTCGTCACCTCCGACGCCGCCGCTCCGGTTCCGCCCACCATGGGTGTGCAGGCATCTGTCTCAGCGATCATCGCCCTGCGACGGGCTGTGCGGCGCCACCGGGATCGGCGTGAGCGCCAGAGGCGGGTTTTCAGAATGTCGCTCATCATCATCACCACGTTCTTAGGCTGCTGGGCTCCTCTGTCCGTCACCAACGTGCTCATCCTCTGCATCGGCCCCAGCGACGCTCTGGTCAGCCTGCGCCTCTGGTTCTTAGCCCTCGCCTATGGAACCACCGTCTCCCACCCTCTGCTTTACGCCTTCACTCGACAAAAGTTGAGGCGGGCCCTCCGTGCCAAGGTGAAGAAGAGGGTGGTTTCTTTGCTTCAGGTAGACCCTTCACCGGGTGGAACTGTCATACACAACTCATGGGTGGAGAACAGAAAACACACCCGGCAGGTGCGACTAGAGGCGAGCGAAGGAACTGACCGCTGCCTGGCAGAGGCCCTGTGAGGCTATAATTACACACATGGTTGATTAGTGTCATTTAAAAAAAAAAAAAAAAACGAGCCACGGGTGTTTTCCATCGTGATGCTCACTGGAGTGTGAAGAAACCTGGAAAAAAAAAAACATGTTTTCACTTGCAGGAAATGTTTTAATATCACCACCAGCAGGAAGCTCGTGCTAAAGGCAGAAAACACTCACCTCAGACAGCAGTGGAGGCAGGAAGCTGCTGTCACTTGGACGCGCTTGGCCTCCACTGAAAAGAATCATGGGACAATCTCACACGTGTATATAATGTGCACTCCGTCAAACACTGTTTACATATGGAGTTGTATGATAGCACGCTCTCACAGCGGCGATTACATAACTGCTCCAAAGAATGTGTTTAACCAACAGACGATCTGATCTGCCACCCACTCAGATGCTTCGAGGCAGCTTTTAAGAATGTTGATACACTTAAATGATCACATAAATCTCTTAGGTCTCTCTGGATGTGTTTAATATTATCTCGGCCTAAATTCTGCTGTGTGGAACCAAATGGGATCATTTTGATGTGATGAAATGTGATGCCGAGGAACAAATGTGCCAGGTTTCAGGGGGACTTACGCCAAAGAGGTACAAGGGCGTGAAACAAGGCACTGAACAATTATAGGCCGGTGTGACATCTTAAATACAGTTTAACTTTAAGCTGTTATTGTGCGTTCTGATTTGAAGTGTTAATGTTCTAAAGCTCCCTAATGCAAATGCACCTCTTTTTGCAAACAAGTTTGTATCAAATGGTGAAATTCTTTCATTTTGTGATGTTAGAATCAAAGTGATAGGCAGAGGAACGGTGAGAAGGACCTGCAGAATAAACGCATTCACTTTCCCGTGAGTCTTGGTGATATGTCTCCAGAACCCACCAGCACAGTAACACAGCAAAGCACGGCAAATAGAAAATATGCAAACTGGTCCAGGGATAAAGGTAACAAATTTGACTTAGTCAGAAAATCGATATGATGCGAGGCCAGATAAAAATATCTTTGTTTTATTTACAGGCCAGAGAGAAAAGGTGTGCTTTTCATGATTTTTTTTTTCTGTCTTAAAATAATTATGGGGGCCCTGCGATGACTGGCCACCAGTCCAGGTTGTACCCCGCCTCTCGCCCAATGACCGCGGGGATAGGCTCCAGCATCCCCCGCGACCCTGAGTGCAGGATAAGCGGTAGACGGATGGATGGATGGATGGATGGATGGAATAATTATGGGTAGGTTTCAGGTGTATTTTCATGCACGATCCGTTGTGGACGGCTACAAATACAGTCTTACACACCTGGTATTAGAACGTGACCCCACATGTTGTGACCCATCACTCCACACAATTCTATTTCTAGGTTCTAGGTCGTGTTTTAAGTCACAAGGATAGTAACCCCACTAGCTTCCAGGGCTTCCATACTAAGTGCTATGTGTTTTTGCAACGTTTCAGATTGTGTGTTGAAATAAAAAAATGTTTTTGATAGATAGCTTGCCGAAGAGCCCGCTGGGCCCACGTTACGGTCCTGTTCATGCTGCTAGAAGAATATAGCCAGAGGTACGCCAATCCTTGCAATCAGATCCCTTCAACATGTGTTCACATCATTACTTTTGAACATGTAACAAGTGTTAACTTAATGTACTTACTAATGAATTTTGAATTTGTACTGTCACCTTTCTTACACATTGTCAACAAAACCAAATACTTACGAAAAGTAATATTCATTCCAGGTTTGTTGTTTTTTTTGGTCATTTGAAGCTCTTTTTGATGGTTTTGTCATGCCGAGAGCATGCCGATGTCTTTGGATATAACACTACTAATGTACATGGTGTATATAAGAACCAGATTTAAATGTGGATATACATTCTTAATCACTTGACATGATCGTGGGCTCGCTTTCAAGAGGAGTGCTCGAGTTGCAGCTGGCTGGTCTCTGTGTCAGCACCCAGACATCTGGTCCCACGGCTCCACTCAAACACAAGAGAATGACTGTCGCTGCAGCTGAGCACTGACAGACTGATGGGTTTATTAATACCACTTGTTTGTGCCCTTTGTTGTACCTGCTTGTGTGTGCACTCCTTTAACGCTTTACACACACCAGGGCTCATTAAACATGCCCGTGTGACTTTTCACACACACACACACACACACACACACACACACACACACACACACACACACACACACACACACACACGCGCACACACACACAAAAACACGCACGATAAATGCATTCCTGAATGTACACACATTTAAAAAGATATATTTGCGCACCAACAGTATCTCGTCTGAAATTTTTCCTCTCTGTGTTCATGTGAATGTATCGCTGAATGTTGAATCCTAACAATAAACAGCAACTACTGTGGTGTAGGTTTGTTGCCTTTCCTCATGCGAAGAATTGATTTGTTGAATGTCTAGAGGGAGCCGTACTGGGGGGGGGGAAGTTCAGCTTTGTATAAATGCAAAAGAGAAGCGCTGATGACTCGCATGTTTATGTAAAGAAAAGTATCTGTGCTGCGCCGTCGGAACTCACAGGAAACAAAGTGTCAAACACTCAATGTAAGAGACAAGGATGCAGCCTGCATGTGCAGCTTTATTTGGAGGAGGCAGCCTACCAGTCACTGCCTACACAATGGACACATAGGCTGTGTGAGAATTAAATGAGTTACTTATGCACTGTCAGTAGGCCGATACCTCAAAATGGCTCTATATTTCTGTATTGTATTCAGAAAAGCATCAAGTGAGCTGAAACTGACAACTTAAAGTCTCAGTAGCTGTTAATGCGCTGCTTTTTGAAACATTTTTCCTTTTCATTTACATTTTGCTAAATATCTGAAGAGTACATGGAAAAGGTGCTAAAACTACAGCTGTAGGTACACAGGAAATGTTCTTGTCCTCATAGCTTCAGGGCAGCAGGCTCCTGGGCTTCATCTAAGCCCCCCACATCCCTAAGGGTAGAGAATTAATTACTGATTTCTTTCAAACAATTGGACTTAAGAGGAAACCTGCTGTGTTGGGAGCAACACAAGGACAGTGTGCAGCTCAGTCTGCCGTTCACAGCGTTTACTCCCAGAGTGTTTCAGAAAAGCATAAAGAGTAACTATAACCTACTTTTAATGTAAACTAAACTGCAGCAGCGTGGGTGGAATCGTGCAGTGCATTGCTCTGATAACAAAGATGTGGTTTCAACCACATCGTTTGGGAGTCTGTGTAAAATTCAATTTTACACTGACCAGTTTTGACTGTTGTTCCATAATTAAGACTTTATGAGGAAAATGAAATTTGATAAATAAAATTAATAAAATCAGAAAAAAACAAAAACAAAATGTAATTTAAAAAAATCAAAATAATAGAAAAAAATCATAATAATTATATGTAGTAACATTCATAAAATTGCTAAAGAAATGCTTCCTAATTTTTGGAGATGTTTTTTTCTTATCTCCTGTATTGAAGATTTTACTAATACTGGCAGTTGGCCCTGGTCGGACCCGTGGGTTGAGTTTGTGAATCTTAAAATGAGGGTGGGAGGTTTTGGCAGTGATGACAATCCGAGCTAAATTTGTTGGTTAGCTGAGCTGCTTCAACCAGACTGGCTTAACGCAAGGACTTTAATTATAGTGGTCGAAAGGCTCATATCCTTCCACACATTTTGACTGTATTTCTATCAGACTTTATGCAAATTATGAATTATCTTGGTATTTGTGCTCAACTCACCCAGAACAAGTAGCTCAGCAATGTGGCTGATCCCATTTATGACCACGTAATTTAAGCATCATTTAACATTATTGTTGAGGTGGAAACATGTTTGCTAATGGCAAGACATGGGGCGCCTTTCAGGGAAGGCGCCCCTGGGCGCCTGCTTCCCCTGAGCGTCAACCCCTGCTGGAGTCACACTCCTCCCAGTGAACTTTACTGCAAACACTCTTGTTCAGAAGTTGCCATCATTCTGTTTAAAAACTTTGCGTGGGATTTGGGTTGCGTGGGGTGGAGGTGCTCCAGACCTCAGCACTATAGGAAAAATAAGGTCATGCAAGTGGGATGAAGCCTCCAGGGCCATCAGTCATCAGCACTTTAACCATGTAGCTGCTAGGAATAATTCTGCCTGAAACCAAACTGAGTATATAAACTATAATTGTGAAAATAATTAGCAGTTAAGACCGATGTATATTTAATCATAAATCAAGTTTACCAATGTGCTATAGAAATACTAATGTATTCCATCACCGGCAGAGAATTTGGACATGGCTGGTCCTCAGTGTCAGCCGCTATGTTAAATAATTTAAGCTGAAACTAATTCTAGAGATCTTACCCTGTTATGTTTATTGAAAATGTATACTTTAAATTGATTTGTCTGCAAAGCAATTTCTTTCCTTTTCCCACATTACAAAGATCTCTCTGAATATCTGTCAAATTGAAACAAATATTTCGTATTTGTTGGCTGTCCTCTGCATGATGGGAAATATTTGTGTTTCTTCTTTGATGTAAACCACGATTGAAACGTGCATGTGCAAAATAACACTGTATTTGAGGGACGCGACAAGCATCGTGCTACATTCTGCAGAGAAAGGGGGGGAAGCAGCGGGGTTCACGTAAGGATTGTTTCAAAGACAAGAACGGATCTAAACAATACATTTTTTTGAGAGCAGAGGCTCAATCTAGCAAACAACCACTGCTTAGCTCTCCTGTAAGACTTTACCTTATGTCCAAGATCGTGAAAATTCCTCTGAGAACAAGTAAACCGTCACAGCTTGGCAACCAAATCAGGATGTGTTTGTTTCTCTGTTTTACCAACAATACTCTAAGGAACATGGGAAAAAAGGTGAAGAGGAAGATGAAGAACAGCATCTGGATTTGAGGGGTCTTCATTTAGAAGCAGACATCATATTATCATTGCATCCAGTTTTCTGGATTTATATTTTAATTGATGCAACAGAAAAACCCTCATATTTCTCTTCATTCTTGCACAATTAGCGACAGTGTTAATATAACAGACAAATATTAGACGGGATTTGGACGTTGGTAGAGTTAAAACTGAGAGACAATGCATTCTGCTTACTAATGAAGCTATGTAATCTCAAATGAATTCATGTAAATAGACGTGAAACAGCTTCAGGTAAAGATGTGAGTACATAAGATAACACTTTTTTCCCTTTCCACATATCAGTGGAAAGGGAAAAAAAAGACAGTTCTTCGCTGATGTAGCATGTTTCACTTTGTGGCCATGAATAATATTCATGCAGAATGGTGAAGGGGCACAAGAGGGACCGAGGGGCAGGGAAGCCTGCTGCGAGGCAAAGAGCGTGATGATAATACACAGTGCAGAACATTGTTGCTCATATGATGATGCATCAGCTGAAAGGAGACTGAGCAGATCCTGGTGCTGATCTGAACACTCGCACAACCAGATATTGTTGTCCATCTCGTTCTTATGTAACTTTATCGCTTTAAGAATAACATCCGCTCAAACAAGCACTGACTAGTAAAAAAAAAAAAAAAAATCCTAGCAGCACAGTGAGTCCCTCTGCCCCTATTTGGCCCAAAGGCAGCTTTACCGTCACACTGCATCCTTACTTCTACACCCTAATCTGAATTCCCTGCACCCTGCGATTTGAACCCTTCAGAATTTAAAAGACTTTCACTCTTGCTGAATTCTTGCACGATAAGAGCAGGAGGAGAGATATGCTGAAGTTGAAGTTGATGTGTGGTGAAAGCTTATTGATCACGACACATTCTTTAAAAAAAATCATTTAAATCAAAACAAAAATGTATCCAAGGAAGATACCTGGGAATTATATGTTTATGATGGAAAGTGTTTTACTTCATTTAGTCGCTTCTATTTATTTACAAATGCATGCACTATATGTGTATGTATACGTAAAGTTCCTCCGCAAATCGATCAGGAATCGACACATCGATATATTTCTATTTTTCCACCCGATATAGAGACTCGCCGAAATAGCTCAGTTGGGAGAGCGTTAGACTGAAGATCTAAAGGTCCCTGGTTCGATCCCGGGTTTCGGCAGTTGCTCGGGGCGCTTTTTGATGACGAAGATGATAAATAAATTATGCTGGCAGCCACACGTGCCGCTCTCCAAGCGTGGGTTATTAATACCGAGACACGTGGCGCGATGACGTCTCGAACTCGGTAAACACACGACACGTAAGGTAATTGTAGAGAAAAAAAAACCCTACACTTTTTTTATCTTACAAAATCAAGCAGAAACTTACGGCCTGGTAAATGATAACACAGCGATCTCAGAATAAATTTAAAGGCAGTTAATCTGTCGGTCTCCTGCCCTTCGCCGATCACTGAACCTCGGGCCGGTGGCCGGTGGCCGGGGGGGGGCTGACGTCTGTAGCCACGAAGATCAGTTTATCAGGGTTCTTCGGCTCTTGGAGCTGCGTGTTCAGGTGCAGCTGCAACACTCTCAGACCCTGCGAGCAGCCTGGGAATGTCTGTGAAGAGGGAGATTGTGTGAGGTAGGGCTTATATGAGCTGTCAAGACGAGAACTCCTGCTGTAAGGGGTGCAGTGGCGAGAGCGAGAGAGGCTGGCGTGGGTTAATGAAGTAACTGAACCGCCTAGGGCCGTGTCGCTGCAGACAAAACTCTGGGTGTGCTGGGGGTGTGGCCAAGTTGGAAATTCAGTCAGAGAGTGCCCCGGCTCATGTCAGGCTCAGGACCTGCAGAGAGGGTGACATGTGGACCCTGACAGCAGCCCCATCTGCACCCCACCCAGAAGCAGTTGTCTCTGGTAAGGGTCAGGCTGGGAGACGGTCGACGTTTCTCTTGACTTGGGCTTGGACCACACAAACGCTGATGCTCTCTCACGCCGACCATGCGCACCTGAAGGGCTGAGGAGAAAGAGGGGTTCTCTGAGTGGCAGGGGGCGGTCACAGCAGAGTGGAGACAGCAACAAGTTCTGAACATGAACCCAAATCCTGTTCTGCAATCAGGGCAGGCTCGGCAGTGAATAACATTTTGGAACATGCACCCTCCACTATGACCAAAGGACTGTGGTCCATGTTTGATGCGCTGCATCTGCACCATGACATGCTGCAGCGAGTTGGAAAGCACCTGCAACACCGGAAGAGAGATGGCAGGTGGCCGCCCCCAAGGGCCTTGCGGGAAGGGGTGCTTACAGGCCGTGCGTGGATCCGGACACTTTGGAGTTCCGAAAACTCTGCGCTCACCTTTGTGCCGCCGCTGCCTGAGAGCAGCAGCTGAATGCAAGCGTGAGGCAAAAACTGAACTACAGCATGAAGGCCCAGGGGTGACACTTTCAAGCGGGAGAGTTGTTCTGGGTTTATAGCCCTCGGTGCCAGAAGGGCCAGTGGCCTAAGCTGGACAGCCATTGGGTCTCTTTGAACGGCTGGGGGAAATCGTGTAGAGATTGCAGTTGCCGTGCCCCTTCACGGACTGGCTACCTACAGAGGAGGCCCCTCCTCGTTTTTTCAGAGGACAGCGCAAGACCCTTCCCCAGTCTGCGTCCCAACCTCCACCACCTTCCTCACCCTACACTTCTTCCCCCAGTCCCTGACAGGGGACAGAACAGACAGTTCCCTTGCCCCAATCTCCTCATGCAGCTCGTCCACAGCGGCGGAGCCGAGCTAATAAAATAAAGTCAACAAGAAATCCAAATAAATAATATAAACAACATCCAAACTGTATAAACATGTGCAAATGTGGCAGGTAGCAGCAACAATGCCTACAGCAGCTATATCTAATAATAATAATAATAATAACCTAAAAATAATGATAATTTCAGATAGGATTTACTTTGACAGCTTCGTTTACAAGGTATTACAAAGGTGAGGACTCAACACAATAGATAATATGAAAATGTGACAATAAAGTGTCTTGGGCGTGGGTTGAGAGTGATAAATGAGGTAAATTCATTCCTTTTCATGGGTCCATTAAGCATAATGGTAAGTATTTAAATTGACTGGCGCTTTGCTTAGAATACTACGTTACTTGTGCAGCATCATTACTGTAACTGCGATTCTGTCAATGCAATTTCAATGACACTTTTTGCAAAGACATTCATACCTGCTAATTGAGAAACTGGAAACTGCTGGGTGAGATCAGCGAAAAGTGGAAGGGCAGACTGATAGGATGAAAACACAAAAATAAGCAGAATGAAGAGGAATTACTTTTTTTGTTATGAGGTCACTGTATTATAAGACGAGATAGTCCTTTATTAGTCCAACTGGGGGAAAAAACAATTATTTACATGATTAATTTTGAAAAGATGGGGATATATATTTTGCTGAAATGGGATTTTCTAATACAGAAGAGGTAATATGTAACATTGTTTCATATTTTTTGGATTGTTCCAGGAGGACTTGAAGAAAGCTATGATTTTGTTAAAAGTCAATATTTTAATCATAATTGATTTCACAGATAATTAATTATTATTTTTATTAATACTTATTATTAATAATTAATAATTATTATTGTCATTCATTGTATTTTTAGACTTTTTAAAGACAGAGCTTTTGAAATAATTATGAGTGTTGAAAAACCGTTCAGACTTACTTTGTGTCTTTGGTTGGAAAGTGACATTATTTTGTTGTTGTTTGTATAGCAGAATTTTCTATCCATAGAGAGGAGGCATTCTTTAGATATGTAAAAGTTAGAAGGCGTCTTTGAGTATCATTTAAGCAACTCGAGGAGGACTCTATCTATCTATCTATCTATCTATCTATCTATCTATCTATCTATCTATCTATCTATCTATCTATCTATCTATCTATCTATCTATCTATCTATCTATCTATCTATCTATCTAGTTTATCTCCATCTCATCTATCTGATTTTTCAGATACTGTATTGAAGCGAATTTCTGCAGGAACACATTATATCCAGTAGATGGCAGTGTTGTCGCAGAGTTACAGTCTGCTAGACCACGACAGTCTCATATCCATCAATAATGCATTTGACCATACTAATTGTCCTTTACTGACACATCAGCAAGATGAGAAAATCACACTATAGACTACGTCCGCCTGTGGCATATTGAGGGCCAAATCTTTTTTTTTCCTGTAAGTGTATCTAGTTCAGGGCCTTGACATCTGTATTTGTTGACTGAATATTTGAACGAGCATTTTCCCCTCTCATGCCTGCAAGCAACCAGCAAAACACAAAGATGGCTATTTATAGGCTTCTTACATTTTGGACCATCCTAGTTTCTCTTTTTTTCCCCCTTCTTTTTGAAAAGTGCTATGTTTTTCTCGGTGTGTGACTACACATTGATACAAATCTGTGAGCCTGTAAAAGGGTCTTGTTTTTCGACTCCCTCACTGTATAACTTACCCTATAACAAATAAATCCTAACCATAATGAAAGGTATAGAAAATGTACAATGTTTCTTTAAAATATAGTATTACATAATGTAATTTATTGCCTTGTTTCTAGAAATTCATTTTTGCAGTAATAGTAATTTGTCAGTTCTCTGCAGTCATTTTCAAATGGTGACAAAATTATGTGATGCCAAGAAAACTGTATACAAATTAATAAAGAGATGAATGGATGGATATTTGTGTGTGTGTGTGTGTGTGTGTGTGTGTGTGTGTGTGTGTGTGTGCGTGTGTGTATGATGGCACATGCATGAGCAGTATATAGGTGTGATTCAACCTCTTACTGACAAAACAGGTGGTGAGCTTCTGTCACCTTGATTATGGGGGTCATGACCTGATTTAAAGTAGAACCAAATATTGCTGGGCAGTGACAGCGGTGGGGAAACAAAAGCAGGGGCAGGTTAAGGAGGCAACAGGCGATAACATGGCTCAGCAGGTTTCTGTCGGGTCCGGCCGAGACGCTTTGATGCAAAGAATTCACATCAGATACAATGCACTCATTGTGTGTTATATTTAGAAAACAAACATCATATCATACCAGGAGAAAGCCAGCATCAGTGGGGCAGATTTGAGTGACCTCCCATGGTCACATTTAATGATTTTGGCCTGTCCTCGGCTGTTCCGTGCCAGTAGTGGCATGCGGAGGCAAAAGAGCCACAGTCAAACAGAGCAGGTCCAGGCTGCAGGGCCACCAAACAGGACAGGGATTTGCGTCATTCCCATTGAAAGCAGAATGAATAGCCAACTGGCTCTCTGGTGATGTACTAATCAACAGTGCATTGATAATGAACAGGGAGAAAGTGGTTCAAAGAACTTGCATCGTCGTAGAGTGACGGGGGGACTGAAAAGGTGGTGCAAAGTGTTCTGCTGTGGCACAATTCTGCAAGGCCTCTATGTTTGTGAGTGAACACAATGCCTCATTTACAAAAAACAACAATGATGGGAAGAAAAAATTGTAAGGTATTTAGATCATAGAAAAACTTTGACTATACTTGCATGCTGACTACAATGCATATAACATAATTTTCTGTTGAAAAATACAATGGGGTTATCAACAATGATTGCAGTTGCAGTGATTTGATAGACTATTCTTTAAGTGTCATATTATTATTTTAATTTGTTGTTTTTGGCCAAAGCGAATATGGAATTCTCTTGAATTAAAGAGCTCGGGACTGTAACAGGAAATGTTCAGCATCAATCATTATTACATATTATTAAAATGTCAAATTGATAAACAGAGATAACTGACTTTCACAGCCTCTTATCCCACTTAGGGACATGTGGATTTGAAAATTGACAGATTAAGGCTCCCAACCCTCAACTCAAATAAATACCAACTGTTCAAAGAGTAAAGAATCTAAAGCTAGTTGTGATTAGAGTGAATAGTCTGCAGAATTGAGTGTGAAGGAAATGGTGTTTTACTTTGCATCTTGTAAATTTACATTCATGCCTGTATTCATAAAAGTAGCCCTGATTTCACTGCAATCTTGTGCTTTTTCTCAAAGTATGTGCTGTTTTCCAATTCGCTGCTTATACCCTGAGCTATAGGTTATGCAAGAGCTAGCTGTTATCTCACCGTGGCCGCTACATTGTCTTTCCATTGCGACACTTGGGTTTCCCGGTGGATTAGTTCCCACTGCTTCTGGAGCGCAACAAAGAATGTCTCGGGATGCCAGTCAAGCTATGAACCAATTCACTGTGGCGGTTGAATGCAGCCCGCAGGTGGAGAGCGGTCCAACAGGCAGGCCAATGTGCAAAGAGGATGTTTTTGCTCTAATTAATCAAGACCCTTTTCAATCCAGTCCCACTTCCAAGCAGTCGACTTGGTGTGGATTCAAAAATTGCGTAACTGAAGCAGCAGTGACTTGTAGTGACGTCTCTGCTTCCACCGCCGAAACCGTCCCTTTTTGTTCAATCTTATCTGGTTGAACTCCAAGTGCCAAGTGATGGTTGGTGTCAAATTACCTGTCAGTGCTGTAGATAATACCATACAGTCATGTTTGTGGTACTATTTAACATGTAAACAATCACCACCCCACGCCAGCACGGTTCATTTAGTAGCAAGGCTAGATTGTGTAGGTGCTGTATGTTTGACTAAGTAAATGTGATAGTGTTACAAAAGTGCTCCAAGTATTCAGTAGACTAGAAAAGTGTTACGTAATTATAGTCCATGTAATGTGAAATAAGCAGGAGGAGAAGCATTTTTAACTAACGTATATAATTGTAATTATCCAAACAATTACACGAAGAAACAATTAATAGCACCATGAGTAAATGTATACATTTGTGGTATTTTGTGACAAAAATGTTATCAGACGGATTACTCATATATTTATATGCACATATCCCAATTCATATGTGTGTGTGCGTGTTGTTGCAATAATCAAAACAATGACATTCAGAAACAATCAACAACGCCATGAATAAATGTATAAGTGTGCATATTTTGTTACAAAAATACTATCAGACGGATTACTCACCTAGATATATGTGCACATATCCATATGCGCATATATGTGTGTGTTTGTGTGTATACATACATCTATGAGTAGCCGTATGATTTGACCACATGTCAGCTGAGATCGACTCAAGCCACCTCCCAACCTTTGTGGGTTTTTTTTTTAGCCCTCATTTGTGTTGATAAAGAGTTGGTACATATTTGGCTGCGCACATGTTCTCTGTGTCACGCAGGTCACGCATCCAGTGCAGCCGATAAATGTTGTGACATATCGGTGACATGTTGATGACAGGTGAAGGTTGAAGACTTGTAAACGGACATGTTCTATTACTGACTGGAGAATGCCAGATTGCATTCACCTCATGAAACATATAACTGAGTAACAGATTATATAGCCTATCAACACTGAAAGAAACACACTGAATATTCAGTGATCACTGCATTACTCAAGGAACTGAATCGTAATTTTGAAGCTCTGTCCAGCAGAGGTCAGGTACTCCAGTTGTATTCATTGGCATGTCCTCATGAAAACCTACTGTCTGTGTGCCTCTGTGTTTTCAAACTTTATCAGATATTTGCATTACTTTTTAGTTATTGCCCAACCCCTACAACAACCAGCAGTTGCACTCAGAATTCAGAGAAAATGGGCGTGTTGAAAACGATAAAACAAAGGTGCCAGTGGCCTTGAAGGGGAAGCTTTGGAAAAAAAGTTTCAAGAGAAGCATTGTTTTCCTTTCCATATCCTAAACACTTTTACTGCTAGGCAGAGGTTGACATTTCTGATTGACAATTCCAGCTTCTGAGATGACTGTGCCAGTGTATCTACTCGCACAGGCACAAGAGCCAACATTAAACTCGTGGTTTTATCACAAGTCTGTGAGTTTCCAAAGCAATTCAACGAGGGCCTGCATCAAACCTACATCAAGTATAATCAATGTTTTAGACCCGGAGTTCCATTCAATTGCACTTGTCTATATCTGATTCCTTTTTTCCCAAGCACTTTGCACAATGGATGGACCCCGTATATCAGGAGTACCATTAGTGTGACTTTTGTGCGGCATAAGAACAATGCGGTAAATGAAGCCGTGAAATCTCACGTCATGCAAATGACTCTCTCTGGTTCAGACAATTCTTTCCTGGCAAAAAAGCATCGTGATGAATATTCATTATCTGTTGCGTAACTCCAAGAAGCATGTTGCCATTTCGGAAGATTGGCCCTACAGAAAAGTATGCCAACATTTTTCCAAGATGGATCTATTGTTTTAGGTTTTGTGACATAACACAGAAATATTCGTAGAGTCCAAATGCGACAAGGGAAGGTTGTTGAATAGAACACAGTATGACCTCGCCTTTGTCCTCTGAGATAAAAGAAGACATTGTCTTCCTGGACTGACTAAGTAGAAAGTAACGAACCCACCCACAGTTCCATGAACTGGCTGCGTTGACAGTGGGGAGGGTTGTTTCTCGGAGTAATCTGTGGAGATGTTGTTCAGATTGGTGTCCCTCTCTGTGTTGCACCGAGCTGACCTTTGCGAATGCCTGCGCCATGATCTACGTCATTAAATGAAAACTGTAACTGAGAAAACATCCCAATGACTGCTCTTGTTTTGGTCACTGAATAATTCTGCTGAAATGGCATGTGAGCTTTGCTTGCTTTGATATATTTCAGAAGACTTGTTGACATTTCAGCTCAGACTGTTACGCAATGTCACGGCCAGCGCCTGCAACCCCTTTCTGTGGTTCACAAATTG
This sequence comes from Fistularia tabacaria, assembly GCA_901007705.1. NCBI lineage: Eukaryota > Metazoa > Chordata > Actinopteri > Syngnathiformes > Fistulariidae > Fistularia > Fistularia tabacaria. Next base: position 95,741 of record CAAKHD010003438.1, on the reverse strand, counting down.
TCATGCAGGTGTTCTGTGTTGTCAATCAACACCTGTCGTCAATCAACTGCGGCCAATCACCGGGAACTGACTTCTTTCAAGGCGGACACAACCGTTCAACGTGGTGGCTGATGTGCAGCACGGCGAGGGGGAAATGCTGTGTGATAATGTGTGCTTTGTGAGCCCAACTCGTTTTAAGGGTAAATATTGTGAGGGTTCTGAGGGCTGCTGACTCTGATGCATTTGCTTCTCTGCCTGTTGTAGGTAGTGCAGATTTTGTTTCCCTTGTTCTACCTGCAGACATCAGACCGTAGACCGTTCTGATGAGGGCTCTTGTTTTGCTGATTTTGAGCAGCAGCCAACCTGCCCCTTTTTATGATTGCACCTCTGTACCCGCTCTTCCATAAACAGTTTTGTTAATACCAACAACATCTGACTTGACGTTGCTCCGAAATGGGACACAGCAGCAATCAACACTCTCCTTCAAATCCTCTTAAAAACTGAAAGTGGTTGGACAAGTTTCATGAGATGCAAAGGAGAAAAATTGAATTATGTTTCTCAAACTTCCCCCGGCTTTCCATTAAGTTGGTTTCACAGAATTTCATTACTCTTCACTCCTAGTGTTTATATGAAATTTACTGACCCTGTGACCTGCATGTTCCAAGCCTTAAACAGATCTTTGACATTCACTGGAGATTGACACTACCAGATGCACCAGTCCAGTTTACGTGCTCTCTGTGGGACCTTGCGCATTCTCTCAACTCTGGCACACACAATTCCTGCTCTGTCCCTTTTGACTTCAGAGGGCACACAGGTTAATGGTTGAGTTATGGTAGCTACTCTGTGCCCACACGTGTCAGCAAAGATACTGTGCGTGACAAAGTATCAGGAATCCTGTAGGTTGTTTCTCATTTAATGGCTAAAATGTGTGTGTGTGTGTGTGTTTGTGTGTTATGGCCATTTTTTTTCTTCTCCCCTCACATGAGCTGCTGCATACCCTTCTGTCACGAAGCTAGTAAATCAAGAAATCAAAAATAGAGGCTACTTAATTCATCATAGGGGAGCAACTGAGATGAGAAGTAGTCAAAGCCAGATTGGTTCCAGAAACTAATCACTTTTGCATGCAATGAAAGTTTCACCTCACTTGCTAAAACACACACACATTAACTGCAAATCCTGCTGGCAGGATTGGGTCCCTCTGAAGCATTTGTCTATTGATATCAGTCTCGAGCCTGCACGCGAGCCTACCCCATCCCCTCTGCAGACACACAGTTGCTGACCTCTTATGCAACGAGTCTCTTCCAGCCTAGTAGATCTGATAACACAGACAAACCCAACACGTGGTCATTTTTCGTTTTCTGTCAAAAAAAGAACAGCTTCTCAACCCTAGACCAAAGCTTGCATTCCATTGTGCAACTCAAATTCAAGCGACCGCTTGCAAATTGGTGGAAAGAAGTTTTTTTTCACACACATTCGCACTAATGAGCGGAAATTCAAAATTATCTCATGTCTTGAAAGTTAAATAATTTATATTGCAAAAATAATTCTTGATCTGTTTTTTTCTTCTGGGTGTATTGTATCATTTTATTTGGTGTCTGTAATATCAGTTAACTGCCTTTCCCACTAAATTTGCCCAACTTTCATCACTGTTATTGAAATGGCTGCACTGTTTACAGACTACATATGAATCATTTTGGGATCACTTTTGTTTGATTTGAACTATATCACAGTAGGGCAGCAGAGTTGTAAGTTATCGCAGTAAATAATGCAACTTCTATGGTCGTTTTATGTCATCGCTGGTTGAGTTGTTTAACTGGCATTAAACTTCTTATCAAGCAATGAGTTGACGGCAACTTTTCCTGCTGGGTGTTGAGTAATTCCAGGTGAAATGCAGGGGATCTTTGACTATTCGACTTTACTGACTTCAAAAAGGAAGTAAGTTTGCTGATTGCTCAAAAGACATAAAGTACAAGTTGGGGAAACTTCCATTGGTGGATTCGCTGATTTTGGCAGGAAATGTTTCCCCAGGCAAAAGGCACAGTAAAAACAGGAATGCATGTCCATTCCCACAGCTTTGGAGGTTGCAGAAAATATTTAATTAATATAAATACAAGTTAATTCCAGTGAATATTAAGATTTAAAAACTTAATCTCACTCAGACATGTTTCACCGAAATAAATTTGCTTTACAGCCACATCAACAACTGAAAAGCCTGGTTGCTGTAGCACCCAAACAGCTCTGTTTGGCATTTGGAGTAGCTCGTCATGGTCAACTACAAAACCTGCAGTGTTGAGCTTGCTGAATTTTAATTAAAGATTTAACTGATCAGGTAATTGCACATCACTTATGTTCCGAAATATAACACGAATATGTAAAACATTTCTCTGGACATTGTACGGCTTTAGCACATCATAAGTATTTGTATCCCATTACAGCTTAAAGCAGTCTCCACCCAAGGTGTCTGTCAGTCTAGAACCGTTGAATATATTAATTACAGATTTATGCTCAGTAATATGAAACACAGAAAAGCAACTGCAGGCACTGGGAATGTTGCATCATGTCAAGAAAGTTCCAGATTTTAACCTGTCAGCCAGCTGGGGTGAATGTTTGCTCGTCTCTGTTTGTCAGCCCTGAAACGTAATTGGGACCAAAACAAGCTTTACCCTGCGTCTTGGCCAGTGTCAGCTGGGATTGGCTGCAACCTCGTATGACCCTGTAAGCAAGAATGGATGGATATAAAAAATGGCTAGATGGATGGAAATGCAGAAACACGTCACACTGGAGATAAAGAAATAAAGATGATATATTTTTCCTTCAGATGATAACTTTTCTTTTCATCACTTCATTATGGATTTTTTCCAAAGATGTCAGAAGCTTAAATTTCAAAGAGCAAATCCTATGTGGGCAGTACAGTTTCATTTCGTATAATTGGGCATAATGTCCTTTTAGAAAGGGCTCCATCTTTGCATGTCACACGATTACAAGTCCATTACAAGTCCGTTACAAGTCCGTCACAAGTCCCAATGTTCCCCCTAATGAGTGGGATTGATCTGGTGCCCTCACACAATACCATATAAAGAGGGGCTTCCCCCACATGCCATTGGCTTGTGACTGGCTCTCCTGCCCAACTCCATGCTGTGATAGTATTCAGTGTCAGTGGAAACTAAGGCCAGCTGCGTGTATAGATGATGACAGGCTAACGTCTTGCTGAAGATGCTTTCCAGCGCCACGTATCTCTTTAGCCTTCCCCTTTTTCTGTCGCATGACCTGTCGTATGTGCATCCACCCACCAACAACAACAGCACATCTAGTGAATTGTAATGTTGCAGTGAAATCTGCTATGTTGTTCTCTTAGCCCTGCCTATAAATTCAACAAAATTGCAGTAAAGTATTATCATGACATCACAATTCTTTAAATAGATCTTTTGAAATGTCAAAATGTTCTGCAAGATTACCCAAATATTTTGAATTTGTATTTCTATGAGAAGGGACGTTTTTTAAAAATTAGTTTCTCCATCTCCGGATGAAGCCAGCCACCGAGCGGGATGGATTTCATACTGCACATTTCTTAGAATTCTTCAATGCATTTGTTTATCAATATCAGAGGAAGAGCTCACTTAACTCGTGTACCTTCCAGGTGTCACACTCTGGAAAGTAAAAGTTACTGCTTGTTGTTGGATCCAGAATTCCATGTCATAACATAAACTTAACAATTTTCCAGGACATTGTTTGGATCTCAACTTTGTGGAAAGAATTATGAACTGTTATCATTTTACATACATTTTTTTTTTGTTCAAAGTGATGAATTAGGTATGAGCATGAACTGCATACACACACCTGAAAACATAGATATGAGATAATGCATTGAAAATGAGTCACCATTAACTGAATTTCTCAATGTCAAAGCCATTACAGCAGCTAAGCTTTGGCGGGGCCTACTCTCATTCTGTCACCGTCTAAAGCCTGAAGCCCCGTGGCTTCTTGCCCTCCATCATTCAGCCCCTGTTAATCTCACAAAACCTCTGATCTGACATAATCAGACCAACTTCCATTTTGCTGGCATTGTGCTTACTGGGATTTGGAGGCTTAGGCAAGCTTGAAAAACAGCCAAACCAGTGCTTTTAATAGAGGGACCTACTACATAAGTAAAGGCAATCACATTTCTCGGCCTCTCAGAGTCACAGAAACATGGACACATATCTTTATTTGGACTCGAGGCATATGAACTACTGAAATTAGTTACATGCGAGCGATGGAAACATTGTTGGAAGGTAAGGGTCATTCTGCATGAATATAGAGCCTCCTCGTTTTACTTTATAGGTCAGCCCACGTCGCTACACCACCACAGAAGGATTTCCCTCTGAGATCAAAATACAAATGGACACTTGACACTGGTTATGAGTGATGAAACTTTATCTGTGTTATGTCAGGGAGAGAAAGTAACACCGTGCCGGCGCCTCTCTTGAGGCCCAATGCATGGTTTTGGTCTTAAGCTATCAGCACATCCAAGACATTACGTTGCTCCCGCAGGGCTACGCTCCAGGTTCTGGTTCATATTCGAGGCTGGGACTTAGCAGTTTAGTCACCTCCTCTCAGCCATGGAAAGTGTGACAAGTTTTAATCCCAAGATTGTACATGATTATCTCCTCACTGGCTTTATTTTTCTGATTAGTAGCTGCGATTCGATTTTCAAAGGAGAAGCATAAGGTCAGTACAGGGCTGGATTGTTGGTTTATGCCATGGAAGCACACGGTGAGCAAGGGACGATGCCAAAGTCCATCTGTGCAAGTTTTTCTCTCTTTGTAATTTATTTTTAAATCAAAGAAAAAGATGGTAAAACTGAGTTTAAATGAAATAAAATAAAATTCTTCTTCCAATAATTTCGGAGTACTTGTGACACTTGCTTTTGTTCGTCTTGTTCCAGTATTTTCTTTTAACCGTCAGTTCATTCAACCAACATATTTAGTCCAGCATTTAACTGTGTAAAAAGGCGTGACAGTTTCTCAGACTGGAATAGATAAAAGCCTCTGAATGTTGATTTTTCCAATTTCTGTTCTTTTGCACCTGCTGGTTTATGTTAGCGCCGCAGCTGAAACAGAACATCAGCTGTGTCGTGTCAAAGCAGCCTCAAGATTTGTCTTGTGTTGGAGAAGAATGAATGAATAAATAGCTGTTTTTCGCACCAGCTATTTATTCAGGGTTTGGCAGATGTATTTATCATGCAATTGCCGCTTTGTTAGATGTTCCACATTTCTCTCCTCTGCATTCCCTCAAGGGTTTGTCTCTTTTAAACGGCTTCTAGGATCACCGTGGATGACCTTCTCTGTAGTACCGTCCTGGGCCCCACCAGCTACTTCCCACCCTCCAGCTCACATCCTGCCATCCAAGAACAGTCTCATTAAATTCTGCCTTGTTGGGGGATTACTCAGTATTATATTTAACCTCTGCTTTAACAATCTTTGGACTGTCCAAGCAGTTGTCCGGTCTACCGCCACATGAATGATCCATAACTCTGTTCATCGGAGTCCCTCCTGCTGGTCTAGATTTTCAGCCCATCTGCCGAACCCCATGCACAGGCTGCTCTCCTTCTTCAATATGCTATCTTTATTTATTCCTGTTACTTTAATCTATTTCTGCCAATGCGGGACCCGGTTCCTCCCTGTGGACTCGGGCCGCGGTTCACATGCCTCCGTGTTCCCGTTATTGTACTTCTAATTAGTTAGACATCACTTTAAAACGTCTCCTTGACTGCACTCCGAACAAATGCGTGTGCACGGGTGTGTGCGTGTATCAATGTCAGTGTCTGTCCTCTTATGACTTTTCTGGCACACTTCAAGCATGGGTGTGTCCGGGCCCTTTGGTGTGTTTGAGGGAACATGCCGTTCCCGTTCGACGGAATAAGAAAGAGTTAGCCAGAGAAAACGTTAATTTGTGGGTGCCTTTCTAAGAATGCAGATGTTAACTTTGTCCTTTGCAGAAATGCATGGGCTTTGGAGGACTTCACCAAAATCACAGTCAGGACAAAAGAGGTCAATGGCATGGAAACAAATTCTATTTTGGGAGTTGGGGTTTTTGTTTGTTTGTGCCCGAGTGTGTTTTACCCCGTTGACCTTTCGTGGAGCCGCATACAGACAGTGGTAACTCTGGTGTGTTTTTGTGCGTTTAACAGGAATGTCAGCGGGTTTTGATTTAAATCTCTCCTAAAAGTACTTTTATGCCTCGGATTGCTTGCATTCCCCACAGGCCCATGTTCTACCTCCTCCTCAGTTGCGGACACGCTCTCAGGTGTGGCGTAACATGGCCAGGTCATGCTGGCGTTATGTAAGTATTATTTGTACTAGGGGTGCAAAACAGCTGCCATATGCATAGCTCTGGATGAAAATATCTGAATGTGTATTCCTAGTTATTGCTCTGGCTCCAGGCAGAACATTACAGGTGGCTTAAAGACGAAAAGTTGGTATGCCTCACTTAAGGATGGATATAAATGCCTTGCAAAGAAGTCATCAGAGCAACAGACACTGTGTTACTTAAAAACTAAAGCCGCATGACCTTCTGTTCCACCACATCTACGTTTCATAACACTGACGCTTGTTTTATGTGTACATTGACATCACAGGTGGTGATTAAATTGAATCCCCTGGCCTTAAGCGTCTCTCTGCTTGCTGTGTCACAATTTGGTAGTTTTTTTTACCAATTCCACTCAACTTCCTTAAATCTTGATGCAGAATATCATACCAAAATAGGATCAAAAAATAAAAAATCAGCAACTTGAATTTATTTCAAAGTGAACCAGTAATTCTCATTCCTAACAAAACTCTGTAAAATGGATTATAAAAAATAATTCCATATACATGAGGATTTGGGTTAGGCATTCCATAACGAAGTGGATTGAATGAAATGTCGATACAATTCATATCTGTATTAAATATAAATACTTTTTGAATTTTACATCTGGTGGTCAATTCTCGAATGGAGAACAACATTCATGGTCAGTTTATGTCTCCCAGCATTCACAGTTGTAAATATTTAGTGAAAGTATTTCTGCGTTCTCCCAGTAGCTGCGGTGCAAAAGAATTCAGAGATGACGACTCATTTGTCTTCTTTCCTAATACTTGAAACAACCCCCATTCCACTGATATAAGAAAATATGAAAAAAAAAAAACATAAATATCACTGATATATCAGTGTTACTATTGTGAAAAATGTTGTGAGCAGCTGGCAGCTCCACCCCAATGTTTGTTCATCACAGCAGAGGGTCAAGTGTTGTGAGATTTACTGCAGCTGTTTTTCGTCACTTAAATTTATCATGACTTAGCTGTTCTTGCTTTTAAATTTTTTTTTCTATTTCTAGTGCAGTCACCCGTGATGCAGCTGATCTTTGTAGCCACACCACATTTAAGTACTCTGCATTTTAATGTGACCATAAGAATATTTTTCAATGTTCTTTTTTTTTTTTCCAACTCATCACACCTACATTTTGGAGTCATAAAGCAACAAAAGAATCCTAACATCACTTGATCAGCTGAGGTCATTTTCTTTATGATTATTTCTCATGAATAATCCCATGAGTATTTCCTCTAGACTGAGTCTTACTCTGTTTCCAGAGCTGCGCATGTAAACAAGGGCCTCTGGAAAGCACGGTCTGCAGCTTTTCCCCGCCTAGCAGCAAGAGACATTGATGCACAGTAGGGGGAACAGGGCACAGAAAGGTGGAGATCACCTCCAGACTGATGGATGACCGCTGGTGAAGGTAGCAGCAGCCTCCACCAGAGCTCACATTATTTTCCTTATTCACCTGATGTGTAAAGTTCTAACTTTTCAGCTTGGTATCACTTTAAGACCACTAAGCAGTAGACAAACATGAAATAGCTTCAACTCTGACAGATATTCTGCTACTTTTCCCTCTGTTTGATAGTCTTACAGATGTGCTGGATATGGGAAAAATCACAGGACAGATGTTTCTGGTAATCATTGGTGCACAGCAGCAGCTTCACAATGGCTAAGCATGGCGTGTGACCTGCTCTGTTGCGATCCGTCTTTTAAAAAAATCCCCTTGCCCAGTGACAGAAACAGAAACAGACTAAGAATGAGTTTACGCTACGCAGGCAGGATTGGATTTTAATCAGAGAACTAAAGATTATGGGGAAATGAGAGTGAAACAACTTCCTCAATAAAATAGCGCCACTTTGTAGAAATGCACTCCTCTGATGACTCCAATGACAGCCATGGCCGGCGGTATCACATCCTGAGGTCTGACTCAGCCATCCATTTGGTTTCAGGGATGACTTTGTTTGATTTTTCTGCGAAAAAAACACAAGGTTGCCGCTGACTCAGGACATATACTTTTGGCTCTGGCTCGGGCATTAATTCACTGACTATGACAAAATACTGCACAGATGTCTAACGGGATGAAGGGATTACTTTTTGAGGCGCTGACATCATAATGGGTTGTGCAGCAACCGATCAGCCTTGGACACTTTAAGAGGAACAAAAGGATGATTTTTTATTTTATTTTTTTGATTAAATGTCCAGACAATATTCCAAAATTAGGAAAAATGGACGGAATACCTTACTCAACTTGTTCATAGAAGAATAGAAATTGTAATTCTTGTCTTGTACCCAGATTATCCAAAGTGTTGAAATACCCACGTTGATACCAAAAACCTGGCCTGGTCTCCTTTTCTCATATAGAAAATGGATCAGCAGCCAACAATGTTACACCAACAAGCAGAATTAATTCTTCTTCCACTGCTTTTCGCCGATTTCTAAGTGTGAAAATCATGTCAGAGCAACCTGCATCTGCATCATTTATGTTCCAAAACGAAAGTATTTTCCAACAAAAATATAGGTAGGACAACATTGACGGTGGTAACATATTTAAGATATTTTTTACTGTGGCAAAGAGACCTGGAATTATTCATTAAATACAAACCTTGTCAACATTTGCACTGTATGACTTCATGTTGCACGACAATACCAGTTTTATATAAGTAGCATTACTCATCATATAGAAAAAAGAATCTCTAATTTCAATGATCTAAAAAAAAATATTTTTTTTTTTTTATTCTTAAAAAGACACAATTCAGTAAAGCACAAAAAAAAATCCATCACCACGAAAAGCAATGTATTGCATAAAACAAGACCATTACAAAGTTGTAGCTCTGGTGGAGGCCAGTGCCCCAAACCAGCAGTGAATTTTAGTCCTCTGTGGAATAAAAACATAGACAATGACCGGAAAGCCAAAAGCTATACTTAGCAACACAGTTAATCCGTAGTGCTGCACGAAAAGAGCGGGACCCTTGTAATTGTCAGCTTTACTACACATGTTTCTCCGTCATACCTGATATACTTTCCAACTCCATGTGGAGAGAATCTCCCATCACAGAAACGCTACTGTAATGGTGTCTTTTGATGCCGTGATAGAAAAATGTGCATCTGATGATTCACAAGGAGTTCCAACTCTTTTTGGGGAGTGAACCCACCAGTTTGTGATAACTTAATCCATTTTGTTCAGCAAAATGTAAAATGCCCATTATACCCATTGATTTGCCTACATTTGCTGAGGCACTTGGCATTTGAGCAAAATATTAATCAATTAATTACAATAGCATAGATAAAATCCCATTCATTTCTCCAACCACACACTCAACATTGTGATGAAGCATTTGTGTGTTTGGGCCGGGATATAGGCGAAATATTGGAAAATGCTTGTGGGGTTTGTTTTTTTTTGTTTGTTTTTTCTAATATGGAGTCAGAAAAATGATTATAGATACCGTAATTTCCGGACTATAAGCTGCTACTTTTGTCACACCGATGAACACTGTGGCTTAAATAATGATGCGGCTAATTTATAGATTTTTGGGGGGCTACTGAGCTTCATGCTGCCAAAACATCAGCTGTGTTACAGGCACTGTTCGGAAGAAAAAGCATTTCTATTAAATTAAAAGTAAAAAAAATAAATTCTGTGTTATATCTGTCTGTGTAAATATCTCATGTTACAATTTGGAAACCTGCGGCTCAAAGACATGTGCGGCCTATATATGTACACATCTATTTATTTATTTATCTATTTATTTATTTTTAGTCGTTGCTGCTTATATTCAGGTGTGCTCAATTGTCCAGAAATTACAGTAGATAGATAGATAGATAGATAGATAGATAGATAGATAGATAGATAGATAGATAGATAGATAGATAGATAGATAGATAGATAGATAGATAGATAGATAGATAGACAGATAGATAGATAGATAGATAGATAGACATTAGCAGCTTGAGCATTAGATCATGCTAACTTCCACCCCAGCAGGTTGGGTAAAACAGGCTCTGGTACAATTCCACTGTCTTTTCTCTCTGTCTGTGTTGGCCTTCAGTGTCCTGCTACTGGAACAACACCAAGCTTCCCCATCGTCACCCACTCAGAAACTATCATTTTGGCCCAGCACCCCAAACTCCAAGAGCCCCCGCGCCCACCCCGCGCCCTCCCTGCACCGCGGCTTATCTATCACCATCACTGTTTGCTGTCCAACCACAGGATTCTGTTTCCCCCTGATAAAAGAGACAGAAAAGACATGATGAGGGAATCTGAATTCTACACAGAGCTGGAATATAAGAGGTTAATGGGCAGCAGATGGTGAGCCGTGTATGGAAAATGTACACCTTCAGGCCACAGTCAGCCCAGAAAGGGAGGATGCAAAAGAACTAAATGTGAGACATAGAAGACTCTCCATGTTGACTGATGGCTGAATTACTTCAGATTGCTGGGTAGACAGGCGGTTTGAGGGGACGAAGTGCCTATTATGGCGGATAAATTCAGTTATTCAGGGGAAAGAGGATTCCAGGACCGGATGTTCATTTGACAAAGAGATGAAAAGAACTGAGGAACTGCATTAGTGTATCAAGGGGTGTAGATTTTGTCTAAAAAGGAAGTTGGCGAGGGTGAGGGGAGGAGGAGGGGGGGGTCCTCACTGCTGGATATGTGGATGGGCTCTAATCCTCTGCCATGTGCACTCTTCCTCACGTGCACACACGAGCGCTGCAGTGCAGAGCTGTCTATGGGACAGAAACTGGCTGCACTGCTGCCAAAGCGTCGCTTTTTTTTCTTAATCAGCCAAAGTCTCTGCTAACTCGGTAAACACATTAGATCTTTCATCAGGCTTTTCTGCCAGTATCCCCGCCGATCTCTCCTCTGGGCTCCTGCTGAGCATGAATGAGATCCCACGACTCTCTAAATGTGGTGGTTGATCACAGGGGCAGATTAATGACATATATTTCAACGTTTTCTGCGCATACTTTACCATACATCAACTTCTGTTTGGAACATGTTGTAGCTGAATTTGCATTTTTGCACATCGCAAATAAATCAATTAACAGGTGTAGGGTTGGTGAGTGTGATAGATATTTCATTACTGAATGCCCACAAAGAGCAGGGAATACATCATCTTGCCATAGAGGATACACTTCGGGCATTTCTTGACTTGAGAACCATATTACAAGGATTTCCACTTGTGTTAAAACATAAGCCAGTGAACATTTTGTGATGAATATATTTCCAACGTACTATGACAGCTCTGGATGCAGCACAGATTCACCTTGGCCATTTTCTGCAGAATCAGGACTGAAAATGTAAAAATAAGGCACGCCGTAATGACAAGTTAACATTGGCAAACATACAAATTCCACACAATGCTTGCATAATTCCTTCAAGTCTTTTTTTTGTAAAGTGATTTTTAGATTTAAATATAAGGTGAACTCATAGATGAAAATATGTGATGTTTATTAGATTTCTGCTACCATGGAGAAGCTTTAATGCAAAAATGCAATTAATAAAGTCACTATCTTAATCACGTGGCACAGATCTGTGTTATCATTAATTTTTCACCTACAGATATTTTGTTTTTTTGCAACGGTGGTTTCAGTGTTGGTGCTGGGATATTTTCGGCAGGTCTTACTGACTTACAACACTTTCAAGCAGTTGCTGTTCCTCACCTTCGTCACAGGTCTGTTTTATGATCCTCATGGTAAGATGAGTTCAGATGCAGCCTGCCAGGAGAGATGACTTGTGATTTGTGTGGGAGTACCTGAGTATGTTTGTGTAAAGAGCACGGGCACATTTCAGAGATTGCTCTAAGCCAAGCGTCTTAGTTCCTGTAGCCGTTCTCAATCTTACTGCCTAATATTACAGTATTATGTTCCTGCACGTGTGTGGGATTTTTCCAGGGATTAATATTCATCTGGCCGAGAGGCAGAGACTGTTCGCCTTCTGCTTGCTGAATTGATTAACAGTATTGGGTGTCGAGGATGAAGGAGTTTCTCTTCGTTTAAGTGCAATGCTCAAATTTCTTATTCTTCTTCTTATATGATGGTCAGGTTTCGAGTCGCGGCGTCACGTTTCCCGCAGGACATGACCTATTGTCTCTATGCAAACGCTAGCCTTCCTGCTAGCACTCTATAGTCAATTGGTCTTCATTCAATTCCCTTCATACAACATTATTTGAACTATCTGGCTGGACAAAGGTATTTTTATTGTGACATATGCTGTCACTTCTGCGAAGGCATTTTCTTTTTGGGTAAGAAATAGCTGCATACCATTCTGTTTGCCTTTGCACATCAGTGTGAATATCTGGAAAGAGCGCAGGTCTGGACGGTTACACCGCGGCCATGCCAGTGTGTTCAGGTTAATTCCCAGTTTTTAATAGTATGTGATAAGGTGCATGTGTGGCGTTTATGGCGGGCAAGGGGAGTGTATTTATATTTGATGCTCAAGTACATGCACAGCCTCGTCCAGTCAGCTCACGTGGACGGGAGGCTGGCGAGACTTGACACACTTTGGAGAGCTGCAGAAATGCCAAGGATACAGTCACACATTCTCTCTGTCTCTTACTCGCTCCCTGTCTCTCTCTCTCTCTCTCTCTCTCTCTCTTACTTTCTCTCTCTCTCTCCACTTGGCATTGCAATCGACCCTCTCTGCACTGCCATAGTTGCGACAGGGCTTGGGCTGTTGATGAGGTTTTATTCGCAGATAATGTTTAAATCCTTTGCCTGATCAAAGGGAAGCGATCATGAGCTTCAGCATCGCCTCCATACATCAGTTTTGTGTATTTTTACTGTTTACAATATTTGAATCCCATTACATAACCATATAACTCTTAACAAAAACAATTGTGTTTTTTGTTTTATTCATGTTTTTTTATTTATTTTTCTGAAGAGCAGTTCATCCAAGCTACTTCAAAGTAGAACCTTCATTATATATGCACTGCAAACCTTAGATGATCCCGAAATACCCAGAGGATCTAAATGCAAATGTCCAAATCCACATCAGATTACATATTAAATGGTCTTTACAAGTACAAGCTCCCTCGTGACTAAATTGGTGTAATCTCCGGCTGCTCCCATGTTTGACACAGCGGGATCATGAAAAAGACGATATCAACAGAGACACCAAAATATTTCAGCTACTGTCTGTAACTGTTGATGCAAAAGTCATCCCTCAGATTAAGAGAACGGCACCAAATTATGTTACAGCTACACCAGTTCAGAACAGCGCAGGTATAAACTTGAAAACTAAAAACGCCAAAAAGACAGTATTGTATAAATGACGTGGAAAGAAGCAAAACAAGTCTGTTAAAGGCAACATGGGATTCACGTTAGTTCAGACTCCTTCAGTCCTTTTGTATTAGAGTTCTGTCTTTCTCCTGCAGGCTTTACCCAGTTACCACAAACCGGTGTATTTACTGTATGTGGAAAGATGTCTGACTGATGCAGAGTCTCCCCATGTCTGCTGCACATGTAAACGGGAAACTCTGGAGTTTGATGAGAAATGATTCTCATCCACTCAATTGTCTCCAGTATTAATGTAAATGTAATCGGGCTTTGGCCTATGGAGCGAACGTATGCTTAATTCTGTGTTATGAATTTGGTAATTGTATCTCAATTTGCATATCTGTATGTATTCAATTATATTTGATACCCTACTCATGATGCTGGGCGTTGAGTGAGGCTCCATCACGTGAACATTGGACAGCATATCTAGGCTGCCAGCAAGGCTTCGCCATGAAAAAATGCACAAGAGTCCCAGATAGTCGATGTATTTGTGTCTAATCCTGGATACTGTTGGCACAAATGCCCCAGTTACAGCACTTGAAAGTGAATTGTTATCCAGACTTCCTCCAAATGTGATCACAAGACAGGGGCCATAGAAGGTGGACCAATGGCTCAGTATAGGCAGACATAACAAGTCAACAGCATCAGTCAAGGCCAAATAAGGCTGATGAGACATCTGACCTTATTATAGAAGTGGGCCACCTTTTGGCCAACAATTCAGGGCTATCTGGCGAGTCAGTCAAAATACAGTTTCATGACTTTGAAAATCTAACAATTGGTGCCCCGGTAGTCTGTTCCAAACACTGCTGGATAAGATTTACGCACAGATACGAATAAAAACTTGTGTTGCTGTGCAGTGATGAGACGGAGCTGCGAGAAGAACAAGGACTGCAAAGTAACTCTTCTCACCAACACCATAGTAATAAAAGTGTGGGAAAAATTTGCTCAGAAAAAACCTACTCTGCTTTTAGTTAATAGTTGCAAAAGATTGCTTCTTGTCTTCAAAGTTGTTGAAATCAATTAATTCATTGTTGAATTTTAAACACTCTGCTGCTCTTGTGGTTGAAAGCAGCTACCTTGAACCGTCATCGAAATCACCCTGGGAATGTATTTTTTAGTCGATGTATAAGAGGATGACACCTCCTAATATAAGCCATTCACTTAGGGACTGTTTATGTCCACTGAAAAGGCTGTTTATTGTCTTTTTTTATAGCAGCTGCCATCGTCTGTAATAGCATGTACTCTATGTGTTAGTGAGTATGTTGGTGTTAATGGGGTCCCTGGCTGTTGCTATTGGATGCTGGAGGGAGGAGGTGGATCAAATCATCAAAGTCTAGACTACATCCATGAGACCGCGGTTATGTCAGAGCGAGCAACTAATTTAAGTCTGGCAATGGCAGGCTCGGTATCAGCTGCAAGTGGGTACAGGCCATTCACCCAAATTTAAATGCAACAATATATAGTCTGCTAAGTCTTTTTTGTATATATTTAAATGCATGTTAACAAAGAAGTATTTTGCAGACACTTTTTTATCAGCTTTTAAGGAAGTAGTTTGTTACATAAAAAGTAATAATGAAATACAACTATAAATATCCCGAGAAAAACTTAAATATCAAAACAATACATAATTCACAAGAAGCATCTATTGATTTTGACTTGAAATTCTGGCGATTTAGACTTGAAATTCTGGCGAACCCTTGAAATCCATAAATACTTTATAATGTACTTTACCTTACTCTGACCATATTGGAGTTACTGTGTAGAAGTGTGGGGAAAGACATTCAAAAGTGATATACGGGCAATACATACATTGCAGAAAAGGGCCTTCAGATTGATAAATAATGCAGGATATAGAGACCACACATATCAACTCTTCTGCAATATACAAGCATGAAAAATTCTTATTCTTATTCAGTATAGGACAGAACAAAGATGTTCTCCCAAATTAGATAAAGTACAGTAAATTAGTTTTCATAGACAGAAGGAGAATAACATTTAAGCAGGTAACTGAATATCCAAATGCCCTTTGTTAGAGCAATACTGTTGAAAAATCAGTAATACCATTATGTTGTTTTGTATCAGTGGTTGTTGCTGTTTTTGATAATGAACTGAACACTGTTTGAAAAATGAGTTCATACTTTACAATATGGTAGGAACATAGAAGTGCTCCTAAAGAAGGAAATGGCAATGTGACAAGTTACCATTATGGATGTTTGCGCATGAGTGAATTCAATTAAAAAATTAAAAAATAAAACAAAAATAAATTAAATGGTTACTGTCAACCCATTTCCTTTACAGCTGTGTTCACAGTCTCCTAAAGCAGTATCTGATCAACGTTGTTGTGTGAGTAAGTCTGGTTGTTTTTTTGGGGGGTTATCTACCTCCATCTAACTGTATTTTTTGCATCTTCTCCCTCTTTCACACAAATACGCGCAAACACACACACATATATATATACACACACACACACACACACACACGTATATATACACACACACACACACACACACATATATATACACATACACATACACATACACATACACATACACATACACATACACATACACATACACACACGCACATACACACAAACACATATATATATGTATATATGTGTGTATATATGTATAACTGGTATGTATGGCAATGTTTTCAAATGTGTTCAAAGTGATCTCACTTGACCGCCCCACTATATCTTGTTATGTTTGTTTTCAGTGAGTTGAGGTACGCAACTTTTAGGATAAATGCAAGTCTTTCCGACTGAACTACTCTTTTTGTTTTATTCCTGGATAAAGACGGATGTCTCTGTTTTTATCAGCCGCACAGCTGTTTAACAAACGTGACAACGAAAAATCAGTTCTTGTTTTGCTTGGAAATGGAATGAAGTCTGAGTGTCCAGAGGAATTCGTCAGCCAGGTCATAATTCTGTCAGAGGAGAAAAACTGCTCCGCCGTCCTATCTCTGCGCCTTCCTAGAAAATGAACCAAAGTGTGTGGGTGAGCCAATGCCCCCTGACCCTCCTCAGCTGCAGAGAAGGAAGCCAGCCAAATGGCCATGGAAAGAGTCCAGCACAGGCCTGCATGAGGAGAGTCCAAGGACCAAAACAACTTTGGAGTTCAATGTCACTGTAAGAGCTCGACTTTCCCAGCTAATGAAAATGTAATAAACAGATGATATATATATATATTAACTTGTGATGAACACAGATGTGCATCTATAAGTGGGACAATAATCATGGATTTCTTGAAATATCTATTACCTGTTTAACGCATGTATGGCTGGAGAAGTTTTTTTTAGTGATATTCTTTTATTGCCATTCTCTTACAAATTCGGTTTTATTCCCTTCAGATTTTTCCTTCCACTTCCTTAAACGCTACAAAGGAACAGAGCCATGATTTCAAGCTGAGTGACATACCCAATGTCAAACATATGTAACATAATAACAGTCTATTTTCTGCTCAGTCAGTTAGACACAGCAGGTTAAGAAGATGTATCTTCTTCTATATCTATTGTGTCATATGGGGTCAGGCAACTTAACTAAACTAAACATTTCAGAATCAAACAAACGCTGAAAACTTATTCCAGTTTTTTAAATACTAAGACGTTGAAGGTGAATGGATTTGAAATTTGCAGACTTCCTCTCTCAGTAAGTTTCAGTGAGAGGAAAACATTTTACACTTGAGTGGATCCAGAACCAGAGACCATACAAGGAGTGAGTAAGTAAATAGACAAGAATGTTTCTATCTTGGACCATTCTTCAAGCAGTGCATTGTTGAGTTAAAGCAATTTTATAATTTTTAAAGGAGTCGACAAATACTTTTATAAAAGCTCTGTTTAAATATGCGAGAATATGGTGAGCCAGCTATGCGCATATAATAACATTCAGTTTTTTGCATTTTAGCATGCACGTAGTTAACTGAAACGTTACTATCAGCTATTTTGTTGAGCGTGAAGACGATTTGAAAGTGGGTAATCTCAGTTGCTTTTGCTGTGAGCTGCTTTTCTCTTTCGGGAGACCTCAAGTCAGTTTTAGTGATGGAGAATCACCAAAGGAGATGTCTGGGAGAAACCTTCCTGGCTAATTCACTCCAAAAAAGCTTTTTTTTCTTGTCATTTTTGGACATCTCTGATTGCCAAAGATTGGCCATAATATTAAAGCTTAAGAACACTGACACATTTTTATGTTATTGGGACACCTAAGGGCAAAGGTCAATGATCAATTTAGTAATAAAGATAATTGAATCCAATGTAGCATATATTGGATACTTGGTTGAAGAGGGTAGAAGAGGTTTCAAATAATCGCCACCTGCTTAGCAGCTGGATCAGGAGGTGGGGAAGTCTGCCAGACAGACCAGGCAAATTGGGAATGTTTGGCAAAGAACCCTGTCAACATTGTCTTATTAAGTCACACCTCTTGTTTAGTTTTCCCTGCATTCTGGAGGAGGTGACATGGAATCCAAACAGGCCATTTTCAGGCCTCACTGGTATCCAAGAGCAGCATGCCCATTGATGTGGCAATCTGAGGGGGCATTGGTGCGCGAAGATGGCGAAGGTGGTCATTGGGCAAAGGAAGGAGACCTCTTGGGCCTTGTTAGCCTGGGTTGTTGTCATGAATTCTGGGTAGAGAATAGAAGATGTAGATCATAGATATAAAAGACTAAAAGTTTCCTCTGCAAGTTGGCTGAACTTGGCCTTGGACATACAATCAGGAACACAGATGTCTTTTGGTAGACTGGAGTGCCACTGCTCCTTTGCGCCAAAAGGAGTCACTAGAGAATGCTGAGCATCTTTTAAGCATGGAATTTGGGATCTTTCCAACTGGCAGGAGGCCCTCTTGTCAAACCAGAACATACTTGTCTGGTCTTGGAGTGCCCTGGGGTTCCCCGAGACTGGAGGTAATGCTTGGGACAGGAGCAACCTGGTCAACCTGACTAGGATACTCTCCCAGACAAGCAGATGGCAATGGATGGGTGGATGGACTTTTTTCCTCTCCCTTGTCTCGCCTGCCCCAGGATCAAGTCATACTTTAATTAATTGCGAATGTCAACAAATATTTCCAATAATCTATAAAAGCCAGTCCGTGGATGTTTCAGAATATGTCTTTGATTTAATGTAGAGCCTTAAGCCAACAATAAAACAACGGATAAGACGTTAAAAAAAAACAGAACCAATTTGTACTTTCCTAGTTCACGGCTGGATCAGGAGACTGGACAGTGTCAATGGACATCACACAGCTAAGACTATTATGATTCTAAGAAATGTACACAGTTCACGTGTGTGGAAATCCCAGATCCAGGAAGTGTGTGATGTCAACAGTCTTGTGGCTTCATTAAGACTCCCTTAATTCACTGACTCGCCATTCAGTGTCACAGTGTGGCGGTACGACAGGATTATTGAATTCCAGAAACCTCTTTGTATTGTGCAAGAGGAACAAAGACGAATATAGATATAACTTTTGTCCCTCAAAACAAGGGGGTTTATAATTGATTATTTACATTTCCTATCTAGAACGGTATTTATATTTTGAAACTGGAAATTTCTAAAATAACTGAATGTTGTCATAAAAATAGGCCTTGTGAAAATAACACCTATTATATATAATGTAATATATAACATATTACATACATTTTCAGATCTAATATACTGTCCTTCAATTTCATGACATTAGCCAACATATCTGGACAAATTTAGGTGAGTCTTATTCAGTTCTCTTCAGAGAAGTTGCTATTCTCTTTTTGTATCCATCACCCTGACCCAGAGGGTTCGTGGGAATTCCATTTCCACTTTTCCATTTCCATTTTTCCTTCCGGTGCCTTTCACGCAATGTTAGAGAGCAATGCAAAAGTTTGAGAACACTGGCCTCCAGACTCTTGTTAAAGGTGGACTTTTTTATTTTCAAAGCAAGAGCACAAGCAGTGCTCAGTTTGTGGTGCCAAAAAAACCTTTGCCAATGGCTTTGCAAACACAGTGAGCCTGTTTTGGTCTGGGTAATAGGTTATGGGTAAATAAATCTTGGATTAAAATCTTGCTAGTTTTAGTTGTTTTTTTCATTCTTTTACAAGGTCTGCCAGAAAACAGCATCAGGCCATGTTGTTAATGCACCAATACAACTACACAGCAAAGTGACACACATCAACTGAAATGGTCTCTATTTATATTGCGCTTTACACTAGACAGCAATCACAAACGCTCACCTATCAATGGTGGCAGAGCTGCCATACAATTCCCAAACCAAACCATTGGGAGAAACTGGGGTTTCAGCGTGGACAGCGGCCATGGACTGACCAAGGACTGAACCGAGGGACATTTCGGCATGCAGATAGGAGGAACTGGGAATCAAACCGCCAATCTTCCGATTGGAAAGCCATTCGCTCTGCCAACTGAGGCACAGCCACCCAAAGTGGTGGCCAGTTTTACATTTACATCTTATCCACATTCCTTCTTATCTTACATTGTAAACCAGTCTGTTCCAAAACTAGAAGTAGCCACAAGTGGTAACAAGAGGTCAGAGACTCTAAGACTTTTTGTAACACAAGCCCAACATGTAACATTTTGCTGATAGTCACCCAGTGATTATATAATCAAATGTATACACTGTTTCTTTGTTATACCCTGTTCTCTATTGATAGAACTGACATCTCAGCGGATCAGCAAATTTGCCTGTCTTGAAAGCACATCCATCAACCGCACAGATAAATCCTGTCATTGGCACACATGGCTGTGGTTCTTCGCAGATAGGCTCCAAATATCAAAGATGCCAGATACCTGGAATTGCTTGGCCAGGTGTCGGTGAGTCTTGTGGCTCACTTGGTTGACCAGTTCACATGTAGCACTCAAGCCTATTTGTGTGCGCAGGGCAAACACAGATCTCTCTCTGATCTGGGGCCGTTGCTGGTGAGCTGGTTAAATCCATATGTGACGGCTGAAATCATGTACTGTAGACTTGAAAAATGAAAAAGAACTATGTCCCTGGCTGCATCTGATATATTGCTTTGCAATTTACTGTGAGATAAAGTTCAAGATCCTTAACTGACTGTTGTGATATATCTGCAGTTAATGATGTGCTAACAATAATAGATCATTTTTATACTTCTCATTGAGTAATCAATTTATATTGATCAGCAAACCAGAATCTTAATTCATTCTTTTAATCATCAACCACCTTCTCCTTTGCCTCATCATACAAGATTAGAACAAGTGTGACATTTTTTGTATGTTTAACCTCCCTGTTCAGGAAGTGACCAATGTAAGACAGGAAACAACTTCAGGAAGGGTGGGCTTGAGGACAAGATGACCTCACGGCTGACACGTACACACATCGTTGTCAGTTTGGCCATGTTGTATGAGTTCATAGTTTTTCCTTGTTTGGTGTTGATACACAAGGATTACTGCAATAATTAGCACCTGAGTGCACAGGCATGTGACATCTATTTCTTTCATAGTAGCCAGTGGCGGCAGCCTGTGAATTGTTTCCCCTCTTTGATGGCTGCGTTTATGTGTCTCTTGTATGTGGCATGAAACCGACTGTGGGTATTAATAGCCTCCCTGCCACCTGAATTGCCAAGAGCATGTGGTATTATTAGTGGGGACTTAGGTGTTTGGTGACCCGTGAGGATTTGGTTCAAGGGTTTATCCTGTGTGATGTGACGTGAGGTGATCAGTGTTTGGAAAATAGCCTGCAAATTACCATTCAGGTGAGATCATTCATAGTGCATTTTATTTAGATGCCATGTCTGCGAAGGTCGAGGGTGTTTTGTTCAGCTTTTTTCTGCACAGTTTATAAATATATGTTGCTTTTTCTTTCAAAACATTAATGCTGTGCACAAGAACACATACTACAATTAGGAAGTCGTCTCTTTGCCGTGCATAAATCAATTCAAGTACATCCACTCATGCCAACTCATTTAGGTTATTTCGCACATTCTAAATCTCTGCGGGGTCTTGCATTGATAGCGCTGTGTATTTCATGACCTTCAGGTTCTCCTCAAATGATCATGTCTTCCATCTCTCGTGAACCTCATTTTACTTAGCACCTCTATATCGGCCTTCCGCTTCTTGTGTCCACGTCTGCACAAGGGCAGAAGACGAAATTCCCATACTTTTTCTTTAGCTTCCCTTCTTCCCCACCGCCCAGCCATGTCTTTTCCATTCACAGCTACATCTGTCATTCACATTTCTGGGACACCTGAACGTGCTACA
This sequence comes from Fistularia tabacaria, assembly GCA_901007705.1. Lineage (NCBI taxonomy): Eukaryota > Metazoa > Chordata > Actinopteri > Syngnathiformes > Fistulariidae > Fistularia > Fistularia tabacaria. The sequence continues at coordinate 73,958 of CAAKHD010003438.1, read as the reverse complement.
AAGCCCGTCGAAGTGGCGGCAGCCTTGACTCAATAAAAACATTGACCCACTTTGTAACTTCAGTGACATACCTGCGCCCTCTCCGTTCGCCTTGCTATACTTTTTAAGCCCCCAGATTAAGTTTGCTATGTGAGCACGTCGCAAAGCATGTGTTTCATAGTGAGGATGTGAAGACAGTTGTCTGCATGACTTTAAGTCTGCTTAACATCAGACACTTACCAGGAGTTAATGAGGCCTGAGGGTATAACATTGAGCTTGAGGACCTAAGCTTTTATCTTCCCTCACTAGGTATTTCTTTTAACCTTGTCAATAAGAGCATGACACAATATTTGTATCAAGCAGTTTGAAATTATCTTGTCGCACCCTCTGTGTGAGAGCAGATCCTTTCTTTGGGATTTACCTTTGGAACTTCTATAAACTCTTTGCTTTAAACTTGGCTGGACGATATGTCTTCTGAATGTCTGCTGATCCTGACCCTGATGATGTAGCTTTCAGCCCTGTGATCAATTCAGGGGGCAAAATATTTGAGACCCTGCATATTTTGTCAGAATACTAGAGTCACAAAGACATTATTGTTAGTGGGATTTTTAAATGCATTGCAATATATTTCGTTTTTTTAACTCCATGGTACAGTTTCAGATGAGGAGTTGAAATGTTTGCAAAAACTGCAACATTCCAACAAGAGAGATGGAGAACTAGTGGGGCGCTACTCCGGAAATAACCACCCGCTGTGCAAGTCAGTGATCCACACCGGCTCCATAGTTCAAAATGTAGATGAAAGACCAGCCAGCGTCAGGCCAACATTCTCCTGTGCCTTCATCCAAATAACATTCAAGATGCTAAGGAGGGCAGCTCCTGCAATCCGTGAAACCAGAGCGAAACTTATGAATATTAATTTTGCAAAACACAGTTGTGATCTTCTCATATTACTTATTTATTTATTTTTTTGCCCTTGCGTACAACTTGTAAATGTGCCTGCTATTTTAGGGTAGTAATGGATCAAGGTTTGCTTTGTTTCTAGGTAGTTGAATAACAGCTTGTTTGCATTTAGAGGGCACATGACTAGAAAACAGAGTGGTTGATTATGGAGAGTGCAGCAGTACCGCCAGACAAAGACACTTTTCAAAACAGATGGAGGTAAGATGTCAAGGGGGTAAGTGGAAGTTTTCACACAACTAACAAGGTCTGGAAAGTGATGTTTGAGAAATAAACCTCCGCAGGATCGCAGTCTGAGGCAGGAGAGACAAAATCCCTCTTTGACACAAAATTAAAGAAACAAGAACTTTTCGAGCCTTTCAATATTATTAAAGGATATTGAAAAGATAATGGGCGTGTGAAGAAACATTATCCCTTTAGACAAGTTAAAATCTGTCACCACATTTTGTTATGGCTAGAAGAGCTCTGCTTTTGCAGGAGCTACTCTTCTAAATGAATAGCTATTGTGCACCTTGTGGAAATGTGGGGCTAGAATCCAGCTTCCTGTTGGCTGCACATCCCGGCATCCCTGTTTGCGACTGGCACACGCCACAGCGGGATTGTGAAAAGCCCCCCGTGCTGTGCTCGGCCCATTTCTGTCAAGGTCATGGCTTTCTCTTTCCTTTCCCTCCTTGTCTTCTGTTGGTTTCTATGCTGTTTCCTCTGCATAATGTTCAGTCACTTTCTCTTGGGCTACAGCATTTCATTGTGAGCCTGTATAATTCCACCACAAGATTTATTGCTGAGAGGTAAAACTTTTAAACGTTTGATGTATTTTTCCATTTTGATCAACACCATGAGTACTTGTTTCATTGCTAGAATTAGCTCTTTCTTATTTGCATTTGAAGTGTGCATTTAGTATGCATTAAATCTACAGCCAATAATTGCATTGTAGCATTGTAATTCAGATTATCCTTATTTACTCGGATTCTCATCACTAAAATTTTTACTTTTACTAGTATCACAAGCAATTAAACCATGTTTATATTGTGACAAAACAAGTGTGACAAGAATTATAGTCATTGTCAAAATCAAAGTATTGGCACACCCTGTTGATCATGGAAACATTCCTGAAAACGGAAGTATTCTGTGTGACATAGGCTCGGGAAAGTCAAGATCTACCACATTTCTTTTTCTGCTATTTTAAGCATTTTGTGTTCCTGGCTAAGACATGACATGTTTAAGTTAAACCGCGTCTATTTTGTACTTTGTTGATTGTGGCCTATTCCCTTTGCTGTGTTCCAGAGGCAGGATTACAGGGATTAGTCTCCCACATAAGTAGTCAGTGACCAGCCTTAATGTGTCAGACATACAGTCACAACCAGACTCCATATGTTCCACAGTGCTATTTAATACAATGACCTTGTCTCACCAACATTCAGTGGTGGACACACTCAACCGGAGGCAGCTCTGAGAGACTGTCTTAATCAGATGTTATTTTGACCTGGACAATAATCTGTGTCAAGGCGGGTGAGATGCGGATTACAGTTTCCACTCTGGCAACAGCACTAGAACTTAGCATCACTTGTCGTTCCCACGCCGACCGAGTCACACCACATCTTGACCTGTTGCTACATGCACCTTTGAATCTCTTTACTGTGTTTTCAAATTTACATTTCAGCTACGGGAGTCTGAAAGCAAGAACAAAGAGACTTGCAAACAGTTTTTTTTTTCTCACAGGCTGTCAGACTCCTGAACTTCCCCCACACTACAAACCACTGACTGCCAACATTGCACAAGAGCCACTTTACTCCCTCCCCCTAATTTATGATAGTTAGTATTTCTTTTTCTTCATATGTATTACTTACTTAAATTATTACCAGCAATAAATTACTTACTGCTTGTATTGTTTCTTTTAGTACGTCCCTGTAAGCTGTCTCCCACACTGTTGTGTGTTAAAAATATATACTAAAAGCCATTATACCCGGATGTGACTTTTTAAAATTGAAATAATAATTTTAAAACATATGTTTCTCCCTCTTATTGCCCTTCGGAAAAAAATCCGAAATCTTTGATTTTCCAAATTTGCACTGCACCACAAGTCAACAGATGTTTGAAGAAATTGTTCATTTAATGTTTTATTAAGCGTTTCCCCGCTCTGCACAGTCTGGCCTTCTGATGCACTGTGGATGTCAGAATCAGAAGCAGAATACATTATTGATCCCCAAGGGAGCTATTGCTCAATGAATGTGAATGTCCCAGGCCTCATCAATAAGGCGCAGGAGCTCCATTGACACTGTCTCGACCACTCCACTCTTGCACTACTTTTGCATTACTTTGCATCACTTGCTCCTTTGCAGTATCAATAGTGGTACTTTGTTGTGATTAATTTTTTTCATGAACTATTATTCCACGTTGTCCGCCAGGCAACCACAACAAATTCCTTGTACTTGAAAAATACTTTGTGATGAGAATTTCTGATTCTTATCTGATATGACATTAAAATGTGACTCGTCTGTGTCAGTCAGCACCTGCATTGCATTGCATTGCATTGCGGTGGCTCCCGCTGCACCCCGATTCTTTCCGTGTTAGGTTGTGAAAGCCCTGTCACGCACAGAAAAATGTCACGCACAGAAAATCAGCTGTGTTCAGCTTCACCCCCTCCCTCTTGTTATTCTCTCGCACCCCCCCCCCCCCCCCCCATGTTCCGCCTCCCCTCCCCCCTGTGGCGCCCACACCCCGCCAGCATTTATC
>CAAKHD010003438.1:13122-63283 GCA_901007705.1 Fistularia tabacaria | reverse complement strand
AAAACATCTAGGAGTCATGTTTTTTTGTAAATTTTAGATTTTTAGGAAAAATTAGCCCCTCCCCCCCTTTTTTTTTTTTTTTTACTGGAGCGCATCCCATAGTGAATGCTGAGTGCTTGTTTCAGTTAATGCTGAAAATAGTCACCTGCTGCAACTCCCCATCTGTCACATGCTTACTGGTGTTGGAATAGTGTGGCAGATTTAATCTTTTACCAGTCATTTAAAAAACCAAATAAAAACAAGAAATAGGAAAGATCAATGATTCTATAAATTGTAGCACAAGACTTGAAATAAATGCACATTATTTTTTCATTCATATTCAATATTATATTTTCCCATTGAGATCAACATGGTTTAGTTCTGATATTCTTGTGATCTAAATCGACCTGTTTAAATCTGTTGGCTTACATATTGTAAAACAACAGTTCTGCTTGTTATGCCTAAGTCGTACCTGTATATTAGGTGTTTTACCCCAGGGGGCAAAACCTTACATTTGTTTTTGCCCATTATTCCCACTGTAATAATTATCAGAACTTGTAAGCTATATCTCATGACAATGTTAAATTTGGTGTGTAAAACTACCAGAGAGAAGCACACTGGGGGTGCCTACTCTTTCTAATTTCAAAGTAGAGCATGAGTATTAGACTTTCATATATGGCCATGAATCATTGATTGTTTGTCCAAAATTAAATGTGTGGATATTTTTAATAGAGCTGTAGAAAAATGTCCATGTTCTGTTGTCGGAGCGCACTTGATTCTGCACACCTGCAAATTGCAGAGATATATTTAGTCCTCATTTTTTTGTACATCCAGGGCAACGTTGCACTGTCCATTAAAAGGTCAGAGCCTTTACTTTAACCTAGGAAATGGCTTAACCAAGCAGACAGAAGCTTAAATCTTGAAGAGTCTAGGTCAGAGCAGCTTTTCCAACACACATTACTCACATCATGTCAGAGATCTGCATCAGTAGGCATGAGCTAAATGTTTTGGTGCCATGTGACAAGAATAGACCAAACAACTGTCAGCAGGAAAAGATAAGCTCTTCCATCAATACTCTACAGGGAAGCAGGAATGGGAATGGTAGCTAAGGTTATGTAACAGCCAGGGTCTATGAGCTGATTCAACCATCAAAACGATCCCTTTCAATCAAAAGATTAAAATACACGCAGGTCTCTGCATTTGTTCATAATGTATAAATATATATGCACATGCTGCATTCAGTATTTTGCAGGATTCCAATTCTAGCATCACTGAGCAAGATGGAGGTGCATGTGCTCTAGCTGCTTTGTGATGACTGTCCCTGCAACTAGAGCAGTTGCATAAGCATTTGAGATCACTATGGCAACAGCACCCTTTGTTGGGAATGAAACAGTGTCACAGCTTCTTTGCCAACTTAAGTCTTAATTATATTATTAACATGTTTTCTGCTGGTATTGTGGTCATTTATTTCATATTCTTAATATCTACCTCTCCTCAATGTTACCGTAAATGCAGTATATCAATCTGAGCAGTTACACACCTTCCGCTCCACATCTCTATACAGTTCATATCCACTTGAACACAGTTAATTCATGTTATTTTGACATTGTCCCTGTCTCTCTTGTCTCATGTGACATGACACAAAAACATAAGCAGAAAACCTGCAGACCCTCCTTTTTCTATTTCTGGGTACATTCACAATTTTGGCTCTGTCTCTCTAATCCACTGAATATTTGTACATCATCTATAAACATGTTAGAATTCAAGCTTGATTCTGCTTGCATAATTATACCCATGTCTCTTTGTAACAATGTCTTAGCTCTTACAATGTAAATTCCCGACACTCACAAGCATCAATCGCATGCGATCCCCGGCACTCTCTCACAGTATCCTTCCAATGCCATCTCAGAATTGTTTCCTTGTCTGTCACACAATTTACAGTTCAAGCCAGACACGCAATATGTTTTTGCTCATGGCAGCTGCAACAGAACAGAGGAGTTAAAACCAGTAAGCCTGTTGTGACCACAGCACGTCTGTATGTGTTTGTTTTTCAGGAGCAAACACAATCTAATCTCTGTATGTAAAATGCTCTGTCGAACATCTCTGATTGGAAATTAAATTTTCATCTCTTGCATATGGATTGCCTCTACCACTGGCAGCTTGCTGCATGTCAGAGACCAATTTTTATAACAGGACTTGACTGCACTCATTTCAAATAGTGGAACAGGAAAGGAGAAAAGACATGACTTTAAACAAAAAGAGAGAACCTGTTTTGTTCTTGCAGAAAATTAGAGATGGGATACAAATAAATCAGCACCAGGCTGGTTGACAGGGGTTAGAATTGTGTTTACTCTCTCTGCAGGCATTACTGAACATGAACACTTGTCTAATATGATAACGAAGATGAAAGACAAAGACTTCCTTTTACAGCATAATATAAAAACGTCATAGTCATGGAATTGCTCATCAATGTGTGTCTGTACTTATAGAGAAACATATGAATATATGCGTGTGAGTGTGTGCGTGCAACAAGATGTGGTTTTGAGTTTAGTTTAGTAGAGATCATCCAATTGCACTGTGACGAGAAGACGTGAAGGCGTCAGGAATTACACAAATCAACAGCACTCCACGAGGAAGCCTTGGAGTGACAGCTGTGTGTAGCACTTGCTGGTTTGTATATTCACAGCTCGATTTTCACTGCTTGTTTTAAGGTATGATGAAAGTACCAAAAAACCTTGTCTAACTTTGATATATTAACTATGTACTTTTTACTAATTTGACATTATTTTACTGGTAATAATTATTGCTGTCAATAAGAAATTAATCACCCTCGTGTTTTTTTTATCATCAAAATGTCACACCTGGCTTTTAAGGAGGAAGGGCATGAATAACTAGAAAGGGGGCATGAATAATGGGAAATGTCATGTGATTTTCATTCTTTTTCATTCATTTCGCTCACAAAAAAAATCACTCAAAAGACAACACACTTGGCACCGGGGCTCCGACAGCCAGTCACAGAGAAGTGAGCCTTGCCCTCGCTGGAGAGTTACATAAGGATGTCAGTGATGCTGTCTGCCAGGTGTCAGGCCTCGAGCTGGCCTGAGGATCCTGTCATACCCTGCTCATTTACACTGACCTCCTAATTACTATAATGAACTATCAACACCGAACACACTTTGTATGAGCTTAGGGACAGAGGTCAAAACAAGGAAGACTGGCCTATGACATCAGCCTCTGAGTGTTATTCTGGCCTCTGTTAAACTGCCAAGCATCAATTGGATTAGCTGGGGATTACAGCAGTTTGACGTTTGAATTGAAAACCATTGTGAAATTGGTGGTGGCTCTGTCTGAGACACAGATTCTCTGCTGTTCACAAACTGACTGGTTTTGCAACAAATATTCGATACATTCAAACAACTCAAAATGTATTACTTTGTGATTTTATTTTCTCATTTCTCTATTGTTTGACCTTTTCTGTACAAAGCTGTCCTCAAATTTCCATAAGCCCCTTCATACAGTCTGCGTATGTGTGTCTGTTAAAGGACACTACCAGCTGGCAAAGAGGACTGATGTAACCCCGAGAGATCTGATGAATAGCCAGAGATATGATCTAAACAGAGTTCAACTCAAGATTTTGTATTAATAGAATGTCACTCTGTGGATAAAGGATACAGATGTACAATGTTCAGACAAAAACTAATATCTAATCTCTTTTGTGAAAGTACAAACAAAAATGGCAAACAGCTTTTGCCATTTCAGTGTACTTGTCGCTGCCATTTTAGTCGACTTCAGAAAAACATTTAGCAGTACTTTTCAGGCGGGGTCAATCGCACTTTGCTCAAGACCGTACACAAATTTAGCTATTCAAATGCATTTGAAGACATTATTGCGAAATCCACAATGACCAACGTGGCCCATCCATCCATCCATCCATCCATCCATCCATCCATCCATCCATCAGCTGCCGCTTATCCTGCACTCAGGGTCGCGGGGGATGCTGGAGCCTATCCCAGCTGTCATCGCGCGAGAGGCGGGGTACACCCTGGACTGGTCGCCAGTCAATCGGAGGGCCACATATATAGACAAACAACATTCACCCATTCAGGATAATTTTTCCCAATTTTTCCAGCGTGGCCCTTTACCGTCAAACTTTGTCATACAGGAATTGGAACTCTGAATTCACATGCCAAATGCATACGAATAGGTACAAACCATTATGGCAACACAGCCTCCAGAAACTGATAAATTGAATACACACCCTGGACTCCGCCCCAATCCCTTAACAACTGAGTTTGGGGTTAACATTCCTCTGAAATTTGTTTAGATGATGTATACCAGAGCTACAGCTGCCCAAGGGGGGCTTGATACTTTCCAAAGCGGCCCTGGAGGTCAGCAGTTGTTGGAGTCCCTTAGCATAACTTGTGGCCTTAGCCCAGCTTAAGGGCAGGTACAAGCTAACATCAAACAACCATGTTAGCCAGACCTGTGGACAGTTTTAGCATTTCTGAGTCACAAAAACAAACAAAAAAACAAACCTAAATTCATGTAGAGCCAACGTGAAATGCTTTTAAATATACATTTACGCGTGGCTCAGGTATTTTTCATGCATAGAAATGACACTTGTAAACAAAAGAGGCAGCCAGATGACATTGTGAACCAAAGAGTGCGCGACTTGTACTTCCTTTAGGATGGCCAGTGATCTACTGTCACCCAGTGGCCAAAACTAGTATTGCAAATTAAAGTAGTCAAAAAGTTGGACAGTAAACGTGTCTTGTCAACAAAAGTCAAAGCTCGTATTAACTATATAATACAACCATTTTAAATAAAGAATGAATAGCGTGCTCGGCCAACATGCAGGGGTTGTTCCCCCTTTACAATTATAGAAGAGGATGGCGATTTCACAATGTTCCCAACTATTGTACCGTATTAATTCACATTGAATCTAGTTTGGTTCAAACATTTGCGTTGCAAGAACTTTTCCTCTCCGCTTCCTCTTTTAGATTCAAAAGATGTCACAAAATCTATTGAGAAGTCAAAAAAACAACCTTTAATGACTATGACAGCTCCCTCAAAGCCAGGAAAAAAAATAGCGTAAATGGAGTAGAGTGATGCTTTCAAGACAACAGAATCATACCTGTTAGAATGGAATTTTGTTGATCTCTCACTAAGTCCCAGAAATAAAATGTGAATTAATGACCTTTTGACCAACCAGAGTTAGCAGGTTCGGTTTAATTCAGTTTTCACGTTGTTCGAATTCGCAAATATCTTTGTTAATAAAGGCTGTGTGGTTTCTGGTCTTACATACTCTGTGAGAAAATGATTGTCTGGCATCTGCTCTATTCTGTTCATGCTTCAATAAAGAGGGCTACATCGCATCATTGTGATTTCAAATATCTCAAACTCTGTCCTCATTTGTCTGTGAAGAGTTTTTAGATTGAGAATGTTTTATTTAGAGTCCTCAAATAATTGCAGAAGCCGTGCAATCAGTTCATTTTCCCACTGACCAAAAGTGTCATATATTAACCATGCCGACCGATCAAATTTGTCACTTTGTAGTTTCGTGGCTGCAATTTTTTTCTTAGAAACGTTTTATTTTAATTTCTTCAAATTCCAATTTTCTTTTCTACTTATTTCACCAACTTTGCAATTCCAGATATTTGGCATGCATTATGTAAAAGGCCTTAAAATCCTTGACTTAACTTTACCTTACAAAAAGACCAATTTGACGATAATATCTATCAACAATGTATACTTTCTTAAGCGATGGTGATGGTTTGTATTTGAAAACTACTGAATACAAGTAAAACATATTTGAAGTAGAAATTTAGAGTTGTACATAGTAAATGTAAGTCTTAACACATTAAAAATGATTAAGAATTAAAAAGAAAAGAAAAACAATCTAAGGTTTCAACATGAAAAAAATATCTGGTTAATTTAAGATGGTTGTCTATTTGAGCTTAATGAACTCAGCTGAGATCCCATAAGAGCCATAAAGACAGAGTCCTGCATACAGAGGCTCTGTGAACGCGGTCTGGCATGTGTGAAGGAGAGTCATGGTATCACACACACTGTAAAAGGACAGAACTCCTGCACTGTGATCCAGATACACTCCTATCCTGGAGGAAGGAGGCCCTGAGATGTCAGATGATATATTGTTATACTGAAACACAAAACTTTGTGAATTACTGTATAGAGCCCAAGATTTGTCATTCCATCCAAAAATGCATTCACTCCAAGTCTTGCTGACATTCTTGTACGCGACTGCAACATCAACAGCACCCCCCTCTTTCCACTCCACCTCCCAATAACAACGTCCGGTGAGACTGTCTTTACTCAGGACCTGAGAGTCAAAACTGAATCTGTCTGGGTGATGAGAGAAGAGTTGGTGTTCTTGTGAGTACGTCGCTTTTCTGTCCCCATCAGATAATATCAGCTTTGTACCTGCAGTGTCTCCATCAAGTTGGATTTTACGATAGTATTTTAGAAATTCATCTCTAGTCACTGGCTGTGAAGAATCGTCAAGGGTGCTGGAAGGGTCTGTGGATGGACTGAGATGTGAAAGTGAGGGATCGCTCTCTGAGGAATGGCTCTGGACCTCATTATTTGACGGCTGCACCGTCTCACTACACTTGAACTTAATAAACTCAGCTGAGGCTCCGTAAGAGCCATAAAGACAGAATCCGGCATACAGGGGCTGAGTGAATTTGGCCTTGACTCTGTGGAGAAGAGTCAGGGTTTCAGAAACATTGTAAAAGGCAAGAACACCTGCACTGTGATCCAGGTACACTCCTACCCTCGAGGACCTAGGCCCTGAGACTAAAGAGGAGGCCTTGTTGTGCCGAAATGTATACATTTGTTTGTTACAATACAAAGCCCAAGATTTGTCATTCCAACCAAACACACATTCACTCCATGTCCTGCTGATATTTTTGTATGCAACTGCTATACAAACTCTTCCCCCTTTCCACTCCACTTCCCAGTAACATTGTCCAGTCAGACCCTCTCCACTCAGGACCTGAAACCCATCAGTGAATCTCTCTGGATTATGAGGGTAAAGCTGTTTCTCGTGTGTGTATGTTGCTTTTCTGTTCCCGTGGGATAGCATCAGCTGTGTGTCTGCTGTCTTTGGATCCAATGTGATTTCACATGAATATTTTAAGAAATCAGCTCTGATCTCTTGCTTCACACCATCCACTTGGATACTGGATGAATCCATGGATGGACGTATTTCTGACAGCGAGGGTTCATTCTCTGGAGAATCAGTGTGGTCCTCAATTTGTGACAGTAGCTTCGGCTCATCGTATTTGGGCTGAATGAACTCAGCTGTTGCTCCGTAAGAACCAAAAAAACAAAGGCCGGCGTATAAAGGCTGCGTGAATGTGGTCTGGACTTTGTGCAAAAGATTCATGGTGTCTGAGACGCCGTAGAAGGACACGGTACCTGCACTGTGATCCAGGTACACTCCCATTGTAGAGGACCGAGGACCTGAGACATCAGATGGGACCTTGTTGTACCGAAAGGTGTAGCTTTGTTTGTTGCAATATAAAGCCCAAGATTTGTCATTCCATCCAAAAACACAATCACTCCAGGTTCTGCTAATGTTTTTGTATGCAACCGCTATGCAAACCCCTCCCTCCTTCCCTTTCCACTCCACCTCCCAGTAACATCGTCCAGTCAGACCCTCTCCACTGAGCACCTGACACCCATCGGTGAATCTGTCCGGGTGATGGCTGTAAAGTTGCTCTTCTTGCGTGTATGTTGCTTTCCGGTTCCATTTCGATAATATAAGCTGCGTGTCTGCAGTGTTTGGATCCAATGTGATTTTATGATAGTACTTCAAAAATTCAGCTCTGGTCTCTGGTTGCAGCTCATCCGCTGGAATGCTCGATAGCTCTATAGATTGGCCATGATCCTCAGCGAGGGACAACTCCTTCGGCCCGGCACATTTGAGGATGACGAACTCGGCCGTTGCTCCGTAAGAACCATGAAGACACAATCCAGCATGAAGAGGCTGAGTGAATGTGGTCTCCACTGTGTGCAGGAGAGTCATGGTTTCTGAGACGCTGTAGAAAGACAGAACACCGGTGCTGTGATCCAGATAAACTCCTACTTTGGTGGACCAAGGACCTGAGACTAAAGACGAGATCTTATTATGACAAAATACATAACTGTGTTTATAACTATATAATACCCAAGATTTGTCATTCCATCCAAAAAAACATTCGGTCAAAGTTCTGGCGATACTGTTGTATGCAACTGCGACATTGGCTTGTCCCCCTGACCACTCCACTTCCCAGTAACAACGTCCAGTTAGACTCCTTTTACTCAGGACCTGATGGCCTTCAGTAAATCTGTCCGGGTGATGAGAGTAAGGCTGTTCCTCTTGTGTGTATGTCACTTTTCTTCCCCCCTCAGATAATATCAGCATTGTTCCTGCTGTGTTTGGATCCAGTGAGATTTCTAGGTAATATTTTAAGAATTCAGCCCTGGTCTTTGGCTGTGTCAGGGAGGCATCTCCTTGGTTGTTGGATGAGTCTGTAGAAGTTTGATCCATTTCACCTTTCAGCTGCAGTGGCACTCAGAATTTCAATTTCCTTGAAGTTACAAAGGTTTGACCTATGATTAGAAACCTGTGTTTCTGTATAGGCTTGACATCTCTACTGTTAATTACTTTACATTTACAAAATGCAAGTGCATTTCTCATTCACAGTCAATGGGCTTTCCTGTGTGACATCACAGCTTCTCCCTCCGCTACATAGACCCACAGGGATATCTATAGTAACACTAGTTCGGCACACTGATATTAACATCAAAACTCTTCCTCTTCTGTAAGGTTTTACAGTGGCTGACATACATGAACTTGTATTACCAGCTCCTTCTAGTCTTGTCTCCCTACCCAATAGGAATTTTTTCGCCCGTCCTATTACTCTCCCATAAGATGCAGGGAGGGAAGAAACACCGCAACCCTCTGTCCCCTTTGTGACATCACACACATGTTCATATGGTCCCTTTGCAGCTGTTACATCATAATGCTTGTCCTTTGCGACAACACAATGTGGGATGGACGGGGCTATAGAACTATAGAACTATAGAATGAGAATTATATAAAATCTGACTTAATTTACCACTTGCCACATTACTGCAACTTGGCAAAACCATGGCACATGTTCAAGAGTGGGTTTCACACTGCATTCATTGTGGGTCTCATCGTGGAGTCAATAAACATTTCATTCATGAATTTTTTTGAGGTGGGGGCAAGGTTAAAAAATCCAAATTTCTTCTGTGAGGACATAGACATCGTTGATTTATATATTTAAATGGATATAATATTTTTACCCCACCAATGCAGCTTCTTGCATAACATAGGATCCAAATCAAAACTACTGATCCTGGAGGAAATTGTATAATCCCAGATGCCACATTTAAAAGAAATGAAAAAAAAAAAAAAAGATACGATGAACAGATATAGATAAGGATAAAAAAATGTAACTGCTGTCGGGGTGTAAGATAAATAAGTGAGACCAAAATACAGCCAGATAGACAATGAGATGAGATATTACCCATTTGTCACTTTTGTTGTATTTATTTCCATTGTTACTTGTAAATCTGAGTTTTTTGTATACGTCTGTACGATGTCCATGAGTGTCAAGTAAGGCACCTTACATAAAATTGATTATCATTACGATTATTGTGATGGTATTACTGTGATGGACCAAATTAAACAGTCTGATTTAAACAGTCTTTAAACAGTCAAAGAGTCTATTCCAAATATTGTATAAATTTTCCTTCGTTTTCTTTTTCTTCTCCTACACTTTATTCATGTAGCTTTCATACATTTTTTTTATCATTATAACCCCATTTTATACAATGATTTAGGACATCTTTGTAAAGAAAATGCTTTACGTGTAACATTATTTAATATATTTTTTTAAAGGGCTTTGGGCGTGGCCAAAGATTTGAGTCAAACATGGAGAAGGATGCACTTTTCAGTGCTGCTTCCCCTGCTGGCCGGGAGATGTCATAATTTATCAAACAAAAAAAAACGGTTTTAATGTAGCATAGCTATATGCTCTCTCTCTCTCTCTCTCTCTCTCTCTCTTTCTCTCTCTCTCTCTCTCTCTTTCTCTCTCTCTCTCTCTCTCTCTCTCTGTCTGCGTGTGTGCGTGCGTGTGCGCGTCCGCGCACGGCCCGGGAGCAGTGACGTGTAATAGCGGCTTCTCTGGTGACGTGTCTCTCCTGCTCGCTCTTTGCTTACGGAGCGGCTGGATGGATCCACACTGACTCCTCTGAACACTTAAACTGATTGCAGTAACACGACGGGAGCCGCTCTAACGACACCATGGGGAGTAAGTGACACTAATTTCTCGTTTTGCATGTTTTGCGGGGGATACAATTCACCGGCTGCGTTTCTGGTCTCGAATCTTTTTGTTCTAAAACACTCGTATGTAAGCTAATTAAGGTTAGCTAACCTTGGCTCGGGTATGTGGCAACTTGAGCTAGCATGTAACGGGAGCTAATTTGAAGTTTCCATGGGAGATTTTTAACGTCTTATCCGTCGTTTTTTTCCGGATGCAGTGTTTTGGCTTCTCGTCTGAAGGGACTTCTTTCCGATTTTAGATGTCCTTCACTGTCACACAAAACCAAACAATACAGTGTCAATCAGAGCCCTGCAATAGCTAGCCCAAACGCTAATGTTAGTTGGTCAGGAAAACTGCTCGTCTCCAGAGTTGAAATAAATCGAGCTGTGTTTCTTCGATTCACATCGTCATATTTTACATGTGTTTTTTCACCATGGCCTATAGGCCCGATTGTAATGCACTGACATATGTGCTGATACGAGCTGTCAGAGCCAATTTCATTGATTGGCACAGCTGATCAACACAGTTACAGCCGTGCTGCAGGGCAGCCTTGCGGTTGAATAGAAACGGCACCCTCGGCCAGTCAATGCCATTCCTGTTCAAGTTTTCATGTGCATGTACACACAGCCATTTATTCGATATTTCTGTAAGTTGACTCGATTGTCCATGATAGCACGCTAGTTGTTAGTGATGACGTTGCTTCTAAGATAACCGACGATTCAACCTTATAGGCGTTTGCCACTGCAAGCAGTGGGTCTTTGGTTGTGTTTTTTTAACTTGTTCTTCTCTTTCACAGTTAAATTTTTGGAAGTCATTAAACCGTTCTGTGCGGTCTTACCAGAAATCCAGAAACCAGAAAGAAAGGTATGATTGTAAAGAGCTGTATTGTGGTTACCCTATGAAATGTCGGAGACGTGACACTTTCCTCTTCCAATCTTCACAGATTCAGTTTAGGGAAAAAGTACTATGGACTGCCATTACACTGTTCATCTTCCTTGTGTGCTGCCAGGTTAGTATATTTCAACAACCAGTTTTAAGCTGCTCGAAAACCTTAAAATGACAGCGATCAAGGTCAAAATAAGTTATTAGCTTTGTTATCGATTGCATTGGTTTGTGGCTTACAGTTTGTTTTGTTTGATTCAGATTCCACTCTTTGGTATCATGTCATCAGACTCAGCAGATCCCTTCTATTGGATGAGAGTTATTCTGGCTTCCAACAGAGGTGTTTACACTAAATACATTCAAAGACTTACAATCGCTCAATTCTCTTTATGCCTTGAGGTAATCTTGTTCCAGTGTTATCAGGAGAGACATAGTCTCAGTATTATCACATGTGATAAGTCAAAAGTTAACTGGTTGAGGGGCATATGCATGACTTTTTTTCCCCATTTTCTTTTGCTGTTATAACGGACTGTAAAACCAGGGTGGGTTTTATTTTTCAGGTACCCTGATGGAACTGGGTATCTCACCTATTGTCACATCCGGGCTCATCATGCAGCTTCTTGCTGGTGCCAAGATTATTGAGGTGGGAGACACTCCAAAGGACAGAGCTCTCTTCAATGGTGCTCAGAAATGTAGGTGTCCTTACTGTCTGCATTTGTTATTTTAAGACAGATACAGATGCCTCTAAGTGTTGATGTCTAATTTTTGAATATTGCACCCTCATTGCAGTGTTTACTTGAACAATACATTTGTTTGAAGGACTTTTTTCTTCCACTGGGTTGACAGTTATGTTTTTTCTAAATGTGTCTTTGCAGTATTCGGAATGATCATCACCATTGGTCAGGCCATAGTATATGTCATGACTGGCATGTATGGAGACCCATCAGAGATGGGTGCTGGCATATGCTTGCTTATCATCATACAGGTGAATAAAACTCCATGTAGTTGTAGCAGCATTTTATATATCACAGGCCTGAAATACTTGATGTGTATTTTTGGAAAGTGGCCATTTACCTGAATCCTGCCTGGCTATTCCAGCTCTTTGTTGCAGGTCTGATTGTCTTGCTTTTGGATGAGCTACTCCAGAAGGGCTATGGTCTGGGCTCGGGTATCTCTCTCTTCATTGCAACCAACATCTGTGAAACCATTGTCTGGAAGGCCTTCAGCCCCACTACTGTCAACACTGGCAGAGGTGTGGACACCAATTTCAAACCGTTTAGGAATTAGCAATGTATGCTTTGCTTTACAAAAATTAACCCTGCGGTTTCCTCAGGTACTGAGTTTGAGGGAGCCATCATTGCGCTCTTTCATTTGCTGGCAACCCGCACGGACAAGGTTCGGGCCCTGAAAGAAGCCTTCTACAGACAAAACCTCCCCAACCTTATGAACCTCATCGCCACCGTCTTTGTTTTTGCAGTGGTCATATACTTTCAGGTGAGCAAACATTCTGTCATCAGACTTCTAAATCTAGTGGTCTGACATCCTAATGTTAGTGTCACAAACTAGATTCGCCCAAATCTTTGTCTGAAATGCGTCGCGTGTCCATCTTGGACTAGAATCTACAATTTCTGTGGGAAATTTAGATACAACAAACTGGTTGCTATTAATAGAACTGTAGTGATGAAATGAACAGAGTAGATACAGCAAGAAATGCACTGTTATTTACTGCTCTGTTCTGGGCTGGTTGAGTATTGGCTGTTATTGTTCATAGCAAAGAGTATTTTGAACAGTTCTTGCTAATTATACACTGAATAAACATGTCTTTCATGTCTGTTTGCCATATATGTATGTGTTGCATTTTGCAGCCTTCAAATAAATTAGAAGGAATGATTTCAAAACACTTGATTTTATCACCTGATTAGGGCTTCAGGGTGGATCTGCCAATCAAGTCAGCACGCTACCGTGGTCAATACAATACCTACCCCATCAAACTGTTCTATACCTCCAACATTCCCATCATCCTACAATCGGCCCTCGTCTCCAATCTCTACGTCATCTCCCAGATGCTCTCGACACGTTTTAGTGGAAACTTCCTAGTCAACCTCCTTGGAACCTGGTCTGTAAGTATAGAATCGGTCGTTCTTTTCCCACAATCAGTCCAACTGGCACAGCAGGTGTCTCCAATGAGAAGTCTTGATTTTGTTTTTCCTAACTAGAAGCAGTTATTTTCTTGCCTGGTCCGTCTTGCACACACATTGTACTTCATCTCGTGTACAAATGCTATGTTTTAGGACACATCGAGTGGTGGACCGGCTCGAGCCTATCCAGTGGGTGGTCTGTGCTACTACCTGTCTCCCCCAGAATCCTTTGGTTCAGTCCTAGATGACCCGGTTCATGCTGTAATCTACATCGTCTTCATGCTGGGTTCCTGTGCCTTCTTTTCTAAGACCTGGATTGAAGTTTCAGGATCCTCTGCTAAAGATGTAAGCCGGGCCCAAGATGTACTCTTTGATTGTGTTTTATTTGAGCAACTTGAGTGTTGAGAAAGTTCAGTAATAAATTTTTCACCTATGTCTGACATTGTGTGTTTCTTAGGTGGCGAAACAGCTTAAGGAGCAGCAGATGGTAATGAGGGGACACAGAGAGACCTCTATGGTGCACGAGCTAAACAGGTACAAAGCAGAAATGGTCTGCCAGGTGTTTTATCTTTGCTACTTTCAGGATAAGCTAATAGTCTGTGCAGGTGAATATGAGACAAAATTATTAGACAGATATTACTCTCTTCTCCATATTTATTATCATGACATCTGCTAAGTACAGTATATGTGATATGCATCAGAAAAACTATTTAATCAAACATCTTGTTTTAACACTTAATTCAAAAGCATTTTCTAAGAATATATGTATGATATATACATTCTTAAGATGGATTTTTGGCCTTTAGCTATTTCTAGGATATTATAAATTTTGATTTACTGGCAATTGGTCCATATACAATGTCCCATGATTTGGAAAAAAACAAACTAAATTTAATGCAATATGCATAGTGTTTTCAGTGTTAAAAAACAAACAAACAATATCACATTGTATTCTCTCACTGTATATTTGAATGTGTTTGTGTAATATTGACCAATGTTAGTAGCACATGAGGTTTTTTATTTTTTTTCCCAGGTACATCCCCACAGCAGCTGCCTTTGGCGGTCTCTGTATAGGAGGACTTTCTGTCATGGCTGACTTCCTTGGAGCCATTGGTTCAGGAACAGGAATCCTTCTGGCTGTGACCATCATCTATCAGTACTTTGAAATCTTTGTGAAGGAGCAGAGCGAAGTGGGAAGCATGGGTGCGCTGCTCTTCTAAAAGAACAAGCCAACTTTGCAACCCACATTAGACACAGAGCATCCACCATGACTTTTGTTTCATTTTGCTTTACTTTGCTTGTTTGACAGCTGGTTTAGGTGATTTTACTCAAGTCACCTTTTCTAGCATGCCAATACAGAGAGAACTGTTTTGGTTCCTCTCAGGGTTGAGCATATGATTTTTCTCTTCAGTTATTTTATTTCAATAGCTGTTACCCATCTATCAGCAGGCTGCCTAAGTCTCCTCTGACTGTTGTAAAAAGGCCTAAAAGCACACAGGTTGTAAGGTGCTGTCTTTGACTTGCCTCTGGCTTTTAGTCACAGCAGCATGTTTAAGGAACAGCAAAACACTGTTTTCGAACTGATGCCACCGAACATTTCTGGAGAGGTGAAAGGAAGCCATGCCATGTCATCATGCTCAACACCGATTGAAATAATGCTGGAGAATAATAGGAGCCTACAGTAGTATGCTATAAGTATGAAAATACTTTAAATCATACGATGGGTTCTGTTTATCTCTGCAAGCTGTCAGTGGTATAATTACCTTTTATATTGATATTTTAAATGGCGGAAAATGTTTATATTCACTCTGGTCTTATGTAGGGCTTAGTGTTTGTCCTTTATCTCTGGGTTGTACAGGAAAGTGTCGGTCTGCATCCACGTGCTCTTATTCCTTGACTGAATCACAACACTAAACTGCCAAGGTAGTTGGTATGAGGGTGGGTTTGATACGGACAAAAAAGGGGTTTCATTTTGGTTTTTACTGTTATGTATCAGACATAATTGTGTTATTAAAAAATATTTTTTTCCAACACTTGGAAATTCATTTTTATTGTCTCATTTTTGTAGTAAAACCTGTGATGGTATACACTACCATTTTTATCCCTTTAAAAAAAAATCAAGACAAGTTCACAGCAACAGGCACGAATGATGGCAATTTGCAGTTTCACATATGTTCTACAAAGGTAAAGTTTGCTGGTTGTAGTCACATGTAGTAAATGTTTGTGTGCTCCCATCTGCTGGGCCTGGTTCCACAGACCTGGGAAATGAGTCAGAAGTCAGAAATGAGTTGCTACCTTTCGAATTATGGAGCACGCTTTCTTGCACTTTCCTACATTGCCAGTAGAGGCCGCTGTATAAAGCAACTATAATGTAAGCAGGACCACTTGTGTGGATGTGATATAAGTTTTTGTAACGTTATCACAGAATGTAGAGAAACGCCGTTAGTATGGTCTCATTGTTACACCTTTAAAATGTTACACCACCATAAAATATTCACGTTTTCAAGTTAGCTCAAAAAGCAAGAGGCAAACCTTTTTATTGAAAATTATTTTCCTTTTTTCAAGGAAACGTCACTAGGTTGGAAAATCTTATTGGAAGCTCACATCTCGTAAAATCAATTCTTAAAAATGCCAATAATCAAAAATGTATTGGCCGAGTTTTCTGCCATGTGACGTCATCAAACTGCGCCTGCGCGTGGGTAGGTCAAGGGGTAATGGAGCTGCCTGTCAAATTAAACCCCAGAAGTTGAGCTAATTCGCCGAGGTTTAGCGTCTTTCACCAGAGCAGGCACATCGTGACGGACAAAAGACTAGCAGCGATGTCGTACTGCAGACAGGAGGGTAAGTACTAATCGTCTTTCATTCATTTTAAGCCCGTGTCTTGGCCAATGTCATCGCGCTAGCCACCGTGCTAGGCTAGCTTCCGGGGAGCAGCGGCAAGTTGCGGTCCGTTACCCAACCGGCTCAGCGGCTGTTGAGCTGCGCTGAGATGAACCTCAAGTAACTGGGAGATTTGTTTGAATAGTGTGTTGTATGTTGGTGATTTATTGTACTGATATATTATAGGTTGACAAGTCGGAAGGCTATTCAGTGGCTAATGTTAGCACTGATACTTCTGGAAAAGCAATCACTCCAGTAAAAGCTTATGTCAGCGTCCGTCCTAGGGGCTCACTGCTCACAAACTGCACGCAAAATATATTATTTTTTATATGCGCAAAAATCTGAGCATGCTTCTGACGTTATTTAGCCCATGTCTATGTTTCTGTCTCTTGCTGAAGGCAAAGATCGTATCATCTTTGTGACCAAAGAAGACCACGAGACGCCCAGCAATGCTGAGCTCATCGCAGATGATCCTAATGATCCTTATGAGGAACAAGGTTTGTCAACTACTGCATGTAGATCTTTGTTCTGACTAGGTTTGTTTCGACATTGTTTGAGACTAATGATAACAATTCCCAGGAAATGCAGATGAAATGTTGCTTTTTTTACTTTTTGATACTTGTCAACTGCAGAAGGTCAAATCGCATACTCAGATAGGCCCCTACTTCATATTGAACTTTAGAGAGTTGTTGTCTAAAGCCTCAAAAGCCTTGAACAACTGTTCTCTACAACCTTTTTGCAACTGAATTGAGGTTCTTTTTATTCAGAGACTAATTACCACAGACTGACAAATGATGAGGAAAAACATGATTATTATCAATAGAGCATCCCCATGTCTGTGTGGGTTTCCAAACCCACACACTGGTCTCCTCCCATAGTTCAATTACATAGAGAAAGGTAATTGAAAAGAAACTGGGTAAATTGCCCCAGTATGTGAATATATAGAGTGAACGGTTGTTTGTCTCTACATGCGATTAACTTGTGACCAGTCCAGGATGTATGCCCCTTCTCGCCAAATGACAGTTGGAATAGGCTCTAGGATCCCCTGTGACCCCAAGCATAGGGTAACAGGCAGTTAATAGAGGGCGCCAAAGGTTTCTGTATTGACTATGAAAATGATAGTAAGCAAAGGCAAGAGACAAAGTATTTTGTAAAAGCTTACAGATATGCTGTATCACATACCAAACAAATAGGCTTTGGAATATCTTGAAAATAATCCTACCCCTTAGCGCTGTATGATAATTTTATTTCAACAGTTTGAAAGCCTATAGAAAGGTGTAAACTGAGTTTTCTCCACATGAGGCCACTTTAACTAAACCACCAACTTAAGGAACATTATTGGGAACAATTGAGGGTTTGTTTCTGGTAGAAGTCTAGGGACTTATTGGGGCACTGAAGTTTTCGGTTATAACAGCCCCAACGCTTGACATTGATAGTGACTTCATACTCCTGTGTGTCTATTGAAATTCATTTAATAAACCCAACATGGATTGGGTTGTATGATACAGCGAGCTGCTACCATCTTGTTTTTATGTTGTTGTTTTTTTTAGGCCTGATCTTGCCAAATGGAGATATCAACTGGAACTGCCCATGTCTTGGGGGCATGGCCAGTGGACCATGTGGCTCTCAGTTCAAGGAGGCATTTTCGTGCTTTCACTACAGCAAGGAAGAGGTGAAGGGCTCAGAGTGTATCGAGAATTTTCGTAACATGCAAGAGTGCATGCAGAGATACCCAGAGCTGTACCCTCAGGAAGAAGATAAAGAAAGCTCTGCTCAGGAAGAGACCAAGGCCGGCTCTGACTCACCCCTCGAAACAGACTCTGCAGCCGCAACTTCGTCTATAGACAGGCAGACTGACAGCTAAGTTCAGTCATAGTCATTCACAGGCTCGTGTTCTCTTTGTGCAAGCACTGCCCAGTATAAATGACTCCATGAGTAGCACCAACTGACCCACTGTCCTGTTTAAGCCCACAGAGAGGGCTTGAGTGACGCAGCTACAACTGTCATGGGTGGTATCTCCAAGTCATCGGAAAAGGACTGTGAATGCAGAGACACACAGCATCGTAGAAGTACTGGCTGCTTGTCTAATGACAGCAGACCAAGATTTTATTGCTTCACAGACATCAGCTGAAACATCTGCTTTAAGTGGTGAAGGAAATCAATGTTCTGCATGTTGTCCAATGGCATCCATAATGTATGTGTTTTAAATGTGAAAGGGTTCTTGCTGCTTAGCTCTGAGTTGTCATAAATTTGATTGGTGCGAACACAGGTATCACTAGTCTGCGGTTTCAGAAATGCTGATATGCTTCTCTCCATAATTAACCTTGACTTAAGACACTTGGCACTCCAAACAGATTAGCCCTTTACTTTCCATCAATTGAGACCAAAACAATGGCAACTTGTAAGAAGTGAAGGTGAGTTTTGCGCCCTCTCAGCCACATGCTGTGGGTGCTGGATTTCACAGTGTTTCCACCCATCTGTATGTGCTGCTGTTTTAAACAGTAGTCTTGTTTTTTTTGACACTGTATCTTGCCTTGACCAAAGTGGATTGTCAGGTTTTATGTCTCTACTCTGACGTTTTTGTCTCAGCACTGTACCGGAGTTCCCAGTGTGATGTCATACAGGCCTTAAAAGTCTTGATAGTTATTGTCAAACAAATTCAGATTAAATCAGTTGTGGAACCATATCCTGTTTTCTCTGCATTCCTGTAAAGGCTTTAGATTCTTCAGTCCTCCCCTCATGAACTACTACCAAACTTTATGGATCACCAGCGTTCTGAGAAGTGATTGGCAGGATCATGTCATAATTGTTGGCAATAAGCTTTGACCTGAAACCCTGTATTGTAAATTGCACAAAAGTCACATGACCTAAATCAGGAGTCAAGTCTGAACAGGAGACCGCATTATAAAACTTTTTATTCAGGATCTACCGCATCAATAATATGCACTGATTATATTTGTAGTTTCAGGACAGATTCATGTTTTACAAAATTTCCAAATGTTTGCCCTTGGTTCAGGACATTTTCCTGCAGTCTCTTTCCTCTCATTGCTACAGCACTTTCTGTCTGATCTTTCTCTCCGTGCTTTGGCTCACAAACGTCACATTATTGTCCCCTTCAATTTGGCGTGAACATACTGGTGCACTCATGACCCCACCCTTTTTTTTTTTTCCAAAATCAATCAACTGCGTATGTAATATGTTCTTACCCTAATAATCCTTTTCAGTTGTAGATTATTTTTAGACAGTTTCACATACACACTTCTGACCTGTCTTACTAATGTTGATGGCTTTTTTTGTTGTTGTTTTTAGATGAGAAAGTTATTTTCTTGAGTGCTTCTCAGGTCATTAAATCACCTACTACAATTTGTAAGCACATTTTCACCTTTTATACGCAAAGTTTGGTCGTCGGAAAAGAGTGGTCTCCATATCCTGTGAATGTTTGTTGATAAATCATTTCTTTTTTTGAAAATAGTGTCAGACTTACCACGCTGGCACACCGGGTAGCTGCAGTTTCTACCACAAACTGTTAGTTGTTCAGCAGGATTGTCAGTCAGGTGTGGGTGTTGTGTTGAAGGAGTCGCATCCCTGCTACCATCATTTTCTCAAGGAATAGATTGTTCTGCAATTACTCAGGCACTACAAAATTCATCTTTCAAGAAATATCTGCTTTGGCGGTTCTCGCGAGGGGGGTGCAAAAGTTGTCAGCTGTGATGTCACAAAGGGGAAGCGCACAGGATCGTGATGTCACTGTGAATGTGAAAGAGAGAGAAGTGATGTATGGACCTGTGGCCCCATAGTAGGTAGATGCAGCTGTAAAGTCAGTGCAGTGAAATAAACAGAAAAATGCTTCCCTGTGAAATGCTAAGGGTAGAGTAAAGTAAAAAATATCAATATAAAACCAAGATATCCAACAGAGTAATAACGTTATTTGATAGAGGAGCATCAAGTTTCATCCTCACCCGTGTTTGCGTTGAAAGAAGATCTCAGTTCTCCTTCAGTCAACATTGTGTTGATGCGGCTGGATCTGTTTGGAGGGATCGGACGTCTTCGTCTCCATGACAACGGTTGCCTCTTCCAGCCTAGCCGAAAGTAAACTGAGATTTCTGAAGTTAATTTTGCCACCGAAAATTCCCAGAGAAGAAAATTGACGTGCGCTAGTTTCAACTATTGTTAAAAAGCGAAGAAAAAAGCCTGGGTTCGGAGCTGAGATAACGAAAATAAAGGTATGTGCTAAATTCAATGTTAGCTAAAATTCAATTGAATGTTAGCTAACCCTGCTTATTTTCGGCATCATACAGCCTTTGGAGTCTTAAAGTTTAGTCGATTTTTTTTTTTTAACAACGAGACTTACACTCGGGATTGTGTCCCTACGAGACAATTGTACTGTTTTTTTTTAAATAATTATTAGCATTATTATTTTAATTAATACATCTATAAGATCTCCACCTTGGCTGATGATGTTAATAGAGTAATACGCGCCATGTTGGTTTAGCATCGTCAAGTCCTGCACAAATGTAGATTGCCAATTGTTAATCACGTTCCCATTCCTGTTCCAATCCTAATCTGTTTTTTTTTATGGTAGTCTATTTTTATTCAATTTCAGAATTACATATAGTTATCAAGATGGAAGGCCGGCGTTCGCCCCACAGACCTTCAGAGCGTGAGCCTACACGTCTGACCAGAGACTGCCCCATGAAGCAGAGGGGCTTCTACTCAGATATCATCACTAATGTAAGGTTCCAAATAAAAGTGCGTATTATTCCGCAATGTACTTCTGTGCATGTTTAATAAATGCATTCAAATCCCCTTACTCTTGTTACCGATCAGCTGCTTTGCTTGACCAAAAGACAAACTGTTCACTGATTGTAGCCCTGTGTAGAGGAACCTATACCCCAGCAGAAGTCAGTGTGCCAGTTTGATGATATGGAGTACAAGGCACCTACTTCACAGCAGTTGGATGTTTCTTACTTCTGCCATGGGGCAGATACGCCAAAAGTTCAGATGCCCTACAAAACAGCTACTGGCAAGATCCCTCGCAAGCTAGAGATAGAGAGGTACTTTTTCAGTGCCATGGCCGTGGCCTCCTCACCCAGTACATGTGTAGTTGTGGATTTACTCTCAGTTACTCACACATGACTCACATGTACTTTTGTGTGTTGTTTCTCTTCCTGAAAGACGACGAAGGGAATACTTGAGTGTTGATTTTGAAAAGCTCCTGGCGGAAAAAGGCATAGATTGTAATCTTCTGATGCAAAGTCATGATGAACATGTGACCATCTCAGCCAGCCGCCTACCAAACCTCTCTTTGGAAGTGAGCTTAGTATTCAGCTGTTTTATCTTCCTCTCCTCTTATGCTTTACTTTGTTCAGAACCAGTTCTAATACTAAACTTTCTCTGACCCTCCCTGTATGATCTGTCTGTCTGCATGGTCTTTTGAATGCAAAAATCTGAAAGCTCCTTGTGATAAAAACTGCTTTGTTGGGATTACAAATAAGACAGAGATTACTGCGCTCAATCTTCATCCTGCTGTTCCCTCTGTTTTCAAAAATTAAAATTGCCTGTTCTTTTATTTCCAGCAATGCCAGAATTTTCTTGGACTCGTATGAAAGGGATGCTTTTGTCTTGACTTTATAATGGCTTGTGGAATGTCATATTTTGGAATATAATGGCTCACCTTCCTGTACAACACTTCTCATAGCTATTTGACAACGATGACTTTGACTGCCGGACTCCTGATGACTGGCTTGCTCTGGGCAAAGCTGAAGAATCACCTGATCGAAAACCTATTCCAGCAAAAGCTCTATTGCCCACAGGTGATTAGATGTGATTTGGAAAAGTGTTCTCAAAATTATAACTTGCAAACAACGATGAAAGTCAACAATTTTCTTGCCCACTTATTTATGTATTGCAGAGGACTCAAAGGATTCCAGTCTGGTGTACAGCTGGCATTTAGTTGGAGTTCTTGACTATGATAAGGAGAAATGTCAATACCTGGTAGAGAAGGTTTTTCAAAATAGTGAACTGACAGATGAAAATCCTACTCTTACTGAAAACAAATTAAGTACCCCTCCTGGTAAGGGTTGCTATTCTTTGTACAAAATTACACAATGGTGCTCATCGTCACAGCAAGTTAATTGTGCATTTATGTGCCTGTGTATTTCTGTTGCCTAGGTGTACACCCTGTGGTAACAGGCAGTAAGCACTGGGTGCCCAGAATCAGATTATTATTCAGAGCTGAGGACCCGCGTCTCTTTGTGCAGCGTATCCAGTTTGCCATCCGCTGGAGAGAGAACACGCAGGCCCTCTTACTCTACCATTTCTCTATTGACAGCATGCCCATCAAAAAACAAACACCATCTCTCAATGCACACAGTCTTGAACGCATCAAAAGAAATATTTTCTCAACCCCACATCTCAGACAGGAAATGTGAGTCCCCTTGTTAATTCTGTCTGTGATTTGTAACTTGCCTCCTTTTCATTATAATCTATTTGTGAAAATTATTGAGGATGTTTTGATGAGTGGAATATTATGTTTTCAGTGTAGAGGAGTGTGCAGAGGATTTAGAGAAGGACTTAAAACAGAAATATCTACATGCTATGAATCGGATAATGTTTGAAAAAGTATTGATGAGCCACCCAGAAGAGTTTTCACACATCACTCTGCCCCAGAAAGAACCTGAGCATGTTCCACAAAAAGGTTTGACTTTTTGACTTTGGAATCAAGAGAAACATTTCCAGCCATTCACCATAATAATCGTTATACGGAGCACTGTATTGTTTCACCTGTTCACAGGGTGTGTTGCAGTTCCTTACTTTGGCTATAAGAAGAATCGATATGCATTTCTCTTTAGTTCCCTGCTCACGAAGCCGGAGGTGATCTATGCGTTATCTGAAATAAAACCCGAGTGCAACAAAGTATTAACAATGAAATTGTTCAACACGGACTTGTTCAAACCACTGCGACTAGATGAGTTTGAGGTTATCCAATCTCAAGTGCATACTCAGGTATTGTGAGACTGAAACGACCTTTCGGTTGTCCGTAATTGTCTGTTTAACGTTTGCTTTTTGCTTAATGGGTGGTCTTTCGGGCTATAACAACATTTACTGATGATTTTTATTTGGAGCATGCATTTTTCCTTGCTGACATTGATAAGCACTTACCAGAGTGTTAAGAGGCCAAAGTAAACATTGCTAAAATGAAGAGCCTGTGCATCTTTTCATTGTCCTTTAGATAAGCCTGTTTCTTCGTGAGGCATGGGTGGGCACACTGAGCGGCAGCATCCGATCTAACCTGGCCAGCACCGGCAAAGGCACATTCAACATTAACGAGTCTTGCTGGGAAATGTACAGGATATCCAAGCTGCACAGCCTGATGACCGTGGTGCGCTATAACATGCAGGACTGCCTGCGTTGTCTCGTGCTGGACTCACTGGTCAGCCTTGGGGAGCTGATGCAGGATGCCTGTCACACTGTGCTGACATGTACTGAAGACATGGTTTGGAAGGACGACCTCATCACTAGCCCCTTCAAGTAGGATAGCACGCACACAATATTTCACACTACTATTAAATATTGGATTTCATGCTTTAAAAAAATATAGTTTTATTTTTTTGTCAGATAAAGATCCAAGCATCGTATTTATTACATTATTTATTAATGTATGCTGCTGTGTACATCTGTGGCTGGAGTACAACTCTAGCCCTGTGTGCAGGATTTGTAGTATAAAAGATGAATTAATGAATGAATAAATAGCCAGTGTCAGAAATATGATCAGTAAAAGACTAATTGGGAAATTTCCCATCATGATTTGATGCAGTTATCTGACTTTGCTTGTGAAATATCACCTGATTTATTGATATTAGATTTTCTATTCATGTCATCTTGATATTTTCTTCATTTTTGTTTCGAGGCCCAAGAAAAGCCCTCCTTTCCTGGTGGACTTGGTTCTGGATCAGACTGGTGTTCACTATAGCACACCATTGGAGAATTTTGAGACGTCTGTTGTTGACCTGATCAATAAGGGCATTTTGGCAACACACCATGTCCCACAGCTTGATAAGGTAGAATCACACCTCCCTTTCCTCCAAATTCAATGGCTATTAAATTAAAAGCGAATGGGAAAGGATGGCAGACCTTGTTTGTGATCCCCTGAACAGTGGTAATGTTATGAATAAGGCCAGAAATTATGATGGTTGAGGAGTTACACGTTCTTTTGTCCCATGTAGCTTGTGATGCATGAGCTGTTCATTGGTGACAATCCAGAAGTTCAGTCGGTGCCATTGTGGGAACCTGAAGTAACAGAAATCAGAGAGCAGATTCGCATAGCTCTCATTAAAGCTATTATACCTCTCAAGGCTTATGCGGCTAAATATACAAAATATTTAGGGGTATACAACTTGGACATAGAAACCCATATCCAGTAAGTATTCTCTTCAGATTTCATTTGCAAGTTTTCACTGCATTGGGAGAATAACGTGAATCTGTTCAATTTAGTCTTTCAATTTTCATTGATGCCTGTTTTTTTGTCTGACAGATCCTGTACCGAGGTGGAGAAGTCTCCACTGGAAGTACAGATCGAGGTGCAACTAAATCTTGATGACATGGAAAAGCTCTCACGCACACTGCCTTCCACTATTCTGATTGGGCCATTCATTGTACATGTTGAAAATGTCCGTCAGACTCTCTTAAGCAAGAGAAAGGCTTTAGCCTGCGCATGGCTGGATTATCTTGCAATGAAGCTGCGCAAGCAGGTTGACAATGTAGGTAATTTGTTTAGAGGCTGTGAAATATTTAAATGCTTGTTTTATTTAGCACTATTCATTCTAGGGCTTGGATCATTCCTATACAAAGGGTTAACATTTATTACCAGAAGTGCTCTTCACTGGTTTCACTTTCTTTGTGTGACATTTTCTTGTGTTTGTGCATCCAGGTATGTGAGGAGTGTAACATTATTAGTAAAAAGCTAAGCGAGAAGCCCGGCAGCATCGAGGAACTGAGTGAAAAGAGGGACTGGATGAAAACAATTCCAGATCAGATGCAGGATTTTAAGGTACTTATGAAAGACATGAAAGAGATACTTCTGTTATTTGACATTTGAAGGGGTTCTTGATCCTCAATCTTCTTTTTTTCCTTTTAATGTTTCCACATCAGGAATGTATTACAAATTCTTTGGCAGGCTATGAGATAATTGAAGATTTTTTCTACAGTATTTCAGATGAGGATTTCAAGGAAAAGTAAGTGTCTGTCTGCATATTGTTAAATAACCAAACCTTAACTTGTGTGTTGTCATATAAATCTGAGATTTATTTGATTGGTTTAAAAACAAACATCGTAAGTGATTTTTTTTTTTTTCTTATTTATTAGTAATGATTTTATTTGTTATCTACAAAGGTGGACAGCTATTAGGTGGCCTCAGAAGATACTAAGTCTGATGGAAGCTGTCACTGTCCAACATGTTGAGGATGAGGAGCGTTTTTACAACATCCAGGTAGCTGAACTCAACAGCTTTGAGGAGACCCTGGACTCTCTACAGGTCAGTTGAAGCCTCAAGATTTATTCAATTTGTAATCTAATGGTTGTGAAATGAGTCTGAAATGATTCTCAGATATTATTGGGGGAAATCTTTCTCATTCTAACAACAATGAAAGTTGGTTTTTCACTATGCTCTCTATTTTCATCTTTGGGATTCTAGTGTTTATTTCCTTCTTAAATTTGTGTCTGAGCCGTTTCTGGGTTGAGGTTTTTCAAATTGAAAGTTAAAATAAATATCACCTCACCTGTGTTTGTAGATGCAGGTCAGTGGATTCACCAGCCATGAGGACATTAATCATGCCAGTGAGATTGCTGACAAGGCAAGAAATTTGAACACACAACTAAAACAGTGTATTGCCAAGGCTGATATCTACAACAACAGAGAAAAACTTTTTGGTGTTCCAGTCACAAATGTAAGTGAAAGGGAATCTTATTATTCCAATAGTTAGATGTTTCTGTCATATTTTAATCTGTCTTACAATCTGAAATGTAAATATGCATTGCAGTTCGATAATCTGAAAAAGCTCCTAAATGACTTCCAACCGCATAAGGACCTATGGATCACCACCTCGAATTGGCTTCGTTTGCATGGCAACTGGCTCAATGACCCACTAACTAATATTGACGCTGAGCAGCTTGAGCTCATGGTGAAAAACTCCCTTGTGACCATACGCAAGTGTGTTCAACACTTCAGTAATGTTCCCGGTGGGTGATCTACATGTTGCTATTTATTCCTCAGAATTTTTTTGTTTTATTATTTCTATTTATTATTCTCTTCCATGCTTGACACCAGAAAGTCTGAGCGTGGCATCCGTGATCCACGGCAAGATTGAAGACTTCCGTCCCCACATCCCTCTGATCAAGGGCCTGAAGAGCCTCGGAATGAAGAGCAGCCTCTGGGACAAGCTTTCAGATCGTATTAAGATTAAACTCAAACCCAAACCTAACCTTAACTTCTCTCGCTGCCTGGAGCTTGGCTTAAAGGACCACATAGATGATGTAGCTCATGTGGTTGAGCAGGCTGGAAAAGAACATATTGAGGAGGTACCTCATTCTTCTCCAGTGCTTTGTGGAAAGCATTTAATTGTCTTGAGAATAGTCTTTGTTGCTCAGATGAGATTGGATTTGAAGGATATGTATTGAAAAAATGAGAAAGTTGTAGCACAGACCTTTTTGAGAGGGGCAGCAGTCCTGCAAAATTATTTTTAATGTAAAGCATCTTGAGTTACAGTCAGTGCTTGATTTTCTTTAATTCTACTTCTTTTTCAAGGCCCTGGAAATCATGGAACTAGAGTGGTCAGATGTACTCTTTGATTTGCTGCCCTACATGGACACCTACCTTATGCAGACCCCATCTAAAGTGGTCAAGATGCTGGATGAACACATTGCCACCACACAGAGACTAGCCGCCCCCCTGGGGACCACATTCGAGGGCAACAACATCAACACATGGGAGCACAAACTCAGAAAAGCCCAAGTACATATGTACACTCACTGTGATGGTGTTCCCTCTTCCACCAGTATCAGCTTGCTGGGATGTCTTATATTGTGTTGCTGCCCTCCTCTGGTCACTTGCAGGACGTGGTGAGGGAGTGGGAGAAATGCCAGGCAGTGTGGCTCTACCTCAAAATGAACTTTACCACTGAAGATCTCAAACAGCTGGCTGAGGATGAAAACATATACCGACAGATAAATGACACATGGGGAGAAATCATTCAGAAGGCCCTTAATAACCCAAAGGTGAGATTTTTTTACATTTCAGGGCTTTGGGCTTATCTAAGAGTGTGAGATGATAAGTCTCGCATTCAATGCAGTTAAGAAATTATTAAATATATTCGTATTGGATACATTCCTGGATATCACCCTGGATTGTTTTCATTCTTGTGATCTGGCAGGTAAAAATCTTAAATTTTGTTGTTTCTTGACAACTCAGTCATTTACTTTTATCACAGCGAATCAAAGTAAAAGGCAAAGTCAAGGTCAGAATTATTGTCAATTTCTCCACTTGTGCCAAACATACAAAGGAATCGAGTAGACATTTCTCATAATCCCACAGTGACAGAATGAAAATACACAGCGCAAAGACATTTCTAACAGAACTGGGTTAAAAAATAAGTAAACAATAAATTATGCAATACATTTGAACATTTATTGAAAAAAGAAAAGAACAGCAGCAGAATAGTAGCCTAATTTGCAGTGCTTTTAAAATCCCTAAAGACTGGGGATTTTCACCTGAGGTGCTCAAGAACTCCTTTCTCAGAGTCGGGATAGGAATGTTTGCGTTAAAGTGGGTTTTCCATGTTTATTTATAGGTGATTGAAATGTGTCAGGAGGACTGTCTACTACCCAAAATGAAACAGATGAACACCTGGTTAGAAAAGGTTAGAGCCTGTTTAGAGCGTTGAATACATGGAGCCAGAGTAAAGCTCCTTCCTGAGGTAAGCCCCCTGCTCAAATTGTTTCAAGACACCATGGCAACAGGTTCCTTGGCTGTACCAGTGACAAATTTATTAGTTATTCAAATTGGTGCAATTTTAACTGTTGAAATGTTGAACAGCATACAAATGAGAGAGTCTCCATGCCAGTTGTTACTTTTCAGTGACATCTCTCAAGTGTACTCATCATCCTCAACCTCCAAGAGACTCATTTTTAACATCAAAACAAAGAACTGTGTCTACTGAATGGGTGCATGTCCATTGTTGTATAACTGCTCTAAGTGTCAGACATTCTAATTTAGAGTCCAGCAATCAAATGCAGATCATAATTTATATGTAATAACGTACATTTTATTTTCCTCACTATTTTTTGTTTTCTCCTGTCATTTTCTGTTAAGTGCTCGGGTACCGGTTGGTTTTCTGCAGAGCCTCCATTCTGCATCGGGAAATCAAACCAGGGTATGACCGACTCCTTCAGAAGGTCAAATTTTGTTATGACTTCTCACCACTAGAGACAATGACAGACTGGGGGATCACAGCTCTGTCGCTTTGTCAAGTTTTGTAAACATGTAAAGCCGCTGCTGACGACCATTCATCACAGATCACCTCATTACGAGATCGGAATAATGGATCCAACTGATGATGATTTACTGACGTTTCCTAACCTTTTAAGCTTCTGTGTCTCAAACATATAATACATTACAGCCCGGGTTACAAATATCTTTTGGTCAAATGTATGCATAATTGACACCCCCTTTATTACACATCACAGTAGTTTTTTTTATTAATTGCTGTGTCCATTATCTGTTGTCTAGCAGATTATTATTGCAGTTAGTTTTACTAACCATTCATTTGTGAGCAAGTATCATGAAACTGCCCCTGTCACAGAAAAGCACTGTCGTGTTGATATCAACAGGCATAATATGTCTACCAATAATATTTTGAATCATAATATTTCTATGCGACTTTGGAAAAATATGCACCAAATTATTAACATCGATAACACTTCAGAGAACTCAAATAAAACATGTAATAGTAAAGGAATTGAAAATAAAAACTAACAGCTCTATTTGAAGCCCAGTGCAGGTTGTGAAATGGTTATTTTGTCCTGCAGCATTTGATTTGTAAACATCTAGACCCAGAGGATGCAAACAATCAGCTGATCATAAAGGATGCCAAACTGAGGCACGAACGGGAAGAAAGAGATGATGAGATCCTGTTCTGATTCATGCGAAAAATATGTACTAAATCATTGTTTCTTAGACGGGGGTTCACTTGTGACTAATGAGAGGTCACGCAATCATGCATGAACAACACTGGGCAAAAGGCCCACGCCATTAATATTTCCTGAAAGCTGCTGAAATGTTTTGATAACTATATTGCTTTTGCAAATGCCAGTCTTATCTCCGAATATTCACATTACGAGGAGTGTTTGCAACGCTGTAGCCGGTAAAGGCCTTTGGACTGTTGATGAAGAATTCAGCTGCAGGGAAGTGCCATGCCCCTTTACCAGAAAACTCTTTCCCAAGTCAAATGCTAAGGAATCTGATATAGGAAACTGTAGATGAGCCTACAAGAAAATTATTTGAAAATAAACTGAAGACATTTTTTGAAAGTCACTTGTGAGGTGGTGTTTTTTTTTACTGTATGTGTAAATTTAAGCATGTTCATGTTTTAATGTTCTGGTGTTTTGAAGCTCCTTCTATGGGTGCACATTTGAAATTAATCACAACTGTAGAGATAGTGATCCTCCGATATTAGATAACAGTTGAAAGTGAAAAGCTTTGCTGACATGATGATGTTATCAAAATAAATAAAACAGCACTGAGCCAGGAGTTTTGTCCCAGCCAAGTGTTTTATCCCTCCTGGCCCGCTGTTAAATGCCTTCCCACAGAACCAGTTAATTCTCATTTGTGTCAAGAGGCAAATGCAAGCTGAAAAATTTTCACACTGCAAATTGTTCCCTCTGTTTTTAACCGGAGGCCATTGCATCATATGACTTTGAACAGTGCCACACAATGTAAAACAAATTGAGTTTGGGAGCGAACCACGAAAGCGCCATACTTAGGTTTTCAAATTTTGTGAGGCTCACTTGTCAACAAACACATTTTTCCCCACAACATTCCAAGATTTTGCATCATATTGTACTCAGAGCAACCGTGCCCTCTGTTCTCTGGTGACGCTGACTGGATCAGAGGATTCGCTGTTAAAAACTGTCAGTCCCACAGTGACTGATTACAAAGATAGAGACCTTTAAGGCTTTGGGAACTCAGAACTAATTTACATTTTATACAGGCTCATAAAATATTGTCCAAACATTCCTCAGCCTACCCCTAAGCCCCTTGCTTATAGTTGGTTTTACACATACCAGCCATTTTTAAACCCTGTTGCTTTTGGTGTTAAGTTTGCCGATGGGCAAAAAACTTCTTTATCAGTAAATGCAAATTGTTCCTCCCAAAGTACTAGCGTATGTTGTATAAGGTGACAATGTAATCTGCAATCTAGTCACAATATACTCGTTCAAATTCATACAGGCTCGGTTCCTATCCAGATACGGTTTTCCTATTTCTGGCTTTTTGTTCCATCCTTTTGTTGTTGTCAAGGAGAGGATAAGAGCAGCAAATTAAACTGTCTCTGCATCATTACAATAACAATCTATAGATTTTGTTTTTAAGTGCTCAGAGCACAGACAAAAACAGAAAAACAAAATAAAAAATTTGATTGGCTCAAAACCACAGTACCTTGCACAGTGGTCTTTCATAAATCACTGTTGCACAGAGTTTTCACCATGCTTCTCTTTACATGAACAAGGAAATGCAATGTTTGTTCCTGTAAGTGTCTTGCAATGCGTGATTGATTTTGCTGCATCGGTAACAATGTAGGTGTAGCCTGAATGAGCTTAGATATTATGTAAACATCTCTCACACATGCAGACAGTCAATAATAATAAAAGTTCTATAATGATATTTAAGGTATAACATATCCCTTAAACCTGGTCATGTCATGTAAGGCTTAAAGTCAATGCAACACAATATTGGGATTTTCCATTTTTACCTAACTGGAGACTCCGATTATGTTTTTGTTTTGACAAGGATTATTCTATTTCTGAATGTCAAAACACAATCAATGCATCAGTTGAAGCAATCGATTTACAAGGCTGACCAACCACAAGCCATCTGTTGCTAAGAGTGTTTGCGTCAGTATTAGGTGTCTGGTCTGGTTTGCACCTATCAGACACAGGCGTTGCACAGCAATGACATTGTTAAGGCTCTTAAGGGATCAGTGATGATGTCATCAATATTACTCATTGTTAAACAGCATACGAAGGCAGCAATTAAAGGAGGGGTCACAACCTTCTGCTAAGCATTTTACCGTAATAATTCAATAACAGCATCGCAAAATAACGCACTCGGTTTATTTTGTTTGTTTTTTTGGTCTCCTTGGGGACATTCTGTCACGATATGACTCCACACTGCTGAATGTTTGTCATTCTTTGCCCCCCCCACATATATATATATATTGACACACACATACATACATACATACATATATATGTGTGTGTATGTATGTATATATGCGTGTGTGTGTGTGTATATTTGAAATGCAATAGAAAGTCACAATCTTCTGGTTAAGAAGTAAGTGAGTTTCTGTTGAAACCTATACTTCATTCGTTACCAATAATGCAGCACTCAGGTTCACGGGGGTGCTGGATAAGTACTGGAGCCAATCTCATTGGGTGAGAGCCGGGCCAGTCCATCACAGGGCCACCTATAGAAACATACAACTCACCCTCACTTTCACACATCTAGGCAATGTAGGATCCCCAGTTGACCTACTGCATGTAATATGTTGGAGAAACCCGGAGGGGAGGAAATGCGGGGATAGCCTGCAAACGTCACGCTGAAAGGCCACCTTGTCCGAATTGAACAAGGACCTTCTTGCTGTGAGACGGAAGTGAAATCGCTGATCCACCTTTCCATTCACAGAGAGGAAGATGAGATGAACTGTGACATCACACTCAAACAAGCACTTAAATTCTGATCCCCTTCTCCTATGATCCCCTTTCCCCCTTGAGGCCTCTGGCCCCCGGGGAGGCGAGTCTGTCTCAGAGGATCCATTACACAGAAACTGTACATGGATTTCTTATCACTCCTTCTTTTTGGCTTTCCTCAAGCGTCCTTTACTGGAACCCTGCAGAATTATTCATCAAACCTTTGGAGATTCATGATGTTAGTAAAGTAATACCCAGCCTGCTGAGCTGTTTTATGGCCTGTAGGTGACAGTGTGATGAGCCTCACGTATGTTTGGATGTCCTCGCCTCGGTTTTATTAATCACCCGAAATAGACTCCAGCCTGTGTCCTGTTTCACAAAGCTTCTGAAAGCTCAGTATTTTCCACCCACGGGGCTGCGCCAGGGGCTCCTGCCAGTATGCCGCACCCTAGATGGAAACTCGACCCAAAACAACTTTATCATCACGCAGCTTCTGGTCCGAAGTTTTCTTTGGACGACAGCAAGAGACGCTGCATCGGGGATGAGAGAAAACACAGCTGCCTGTCTCCCAAAGACTCTTCACACTTTGTAAATTTCTACATCACTATTTCCACATAATACTCCCGAGCAAGATTATTTGGCTTTAGTAAAATCCTTGTACATTCATGTTTTTCTTTTATGAGTAGTTTCATAAACTAAATGAAGAATCCTGCCTTCACAACCCTTGAACTGTTTTTACCCACTGGACTCATTTTGCTTGGTTTTCAATACACATGCATGCACACACACATACAGTATATACTTTATATGTGTGTGTGTGTGTATCTCTGTTTCAGCCTATTCCATCTGACACCAAGTGCTAATTAAATTATCTAAATTGAATTATTATAAATTAATTGAATTATATATAAATATAATTGAATTAAATTCTAATTTTATGTTTGTTTTTAAATCTGTTTTTTTATATATATGTTTGTAGGGTGTCCTTGAGTGTCGAGCAAGGTATGTGTACATTTATTCTGTACATATATGTGTGTGTGTTTGTGTATATACATATTATATCACATGTATTTTTTCATTATTCATCCACTAATGTTTTGATCTGTATGAGACTTTCCGTAAATTCTCAAGAGTAGGGGGATAAACCAAAGTCATGACTGGGCTAAACTCGCTGACTGGACTGAGGGAGGTGGCGCTTCGAGGAACCGGCCATGTGCGAAGGATGAGTCAACTGGAACCTGAACGCATCACAGGCGCGGCGATCAGTTTACGGTCAGTCATTTCTGCCGGGAATGACAGTGTTTTGTTCAGTCGAGTGGGAGTGTCTGACGCTGGCAACACGTCTCTGTTAAGCCCAAAAGTTCAAATAATCCGTGTATTCCTTTTTTTTAGAGCCACGGGAGACAGAGATGTTTAATTTGTGACCATCCCCCCCCCTCCTCCGGGGAGGGGACTAGAACCCGAGACCGACAGTCGGACGCGCCGCAGCCGATCGAGGACTCCGCTCAGCCGGACACGTTTACCGGGCGGACTCCGCTCAGGCGGACACGTTTACCGGGTGTCCCCCGCCCCCTCCGGTGAATCAGTCCCGGTGAGCAAAGCCGACTGGGACACGAAGGGACATGGAGGAGCCGGTGCAAGCTCCGCTGGCGGAGTCTGAACCGGACTCTCCGAGAGCGCAGCCGCCGGGGCCCCCCTCCTCCTCCTCCTCCTCCTCCGCCGCAACCGGCGCCGAGCTGTGGGGTCCGGAGCTCCCGCAGCCCGTCCACCCCAGACCGGACATGAAGAGAAACGCAGTGACCGACGACTATAACATCTCCAGGCAGGTTCTGGGCTCCGGGATTAACGGCAAGGTCCTGGAGTGTTTTGATAAGAAGACCGGAGAGAAGTGTGCACTGAAGGTACCACCAGCTGACCCCCCTCTGCATGAACATCCACAGGATTATCAATCCAATATACTGGCATATCAGAACCATGAAGGACAACTGGCAGAAGAAAATATAAAATATATACATTTTTTCCCCGTTTTGCACGTGAGATGGAGATGATGTGTGCTTGGAAAACATACTGGACGTTTTTATTTAAAAGAAAAAAAAATCCTTCTTTTTCACTCTCAGGTGTAGATTCAACAGAAATCGGATCTGTTTCTTCCCATGGTCCAAAAACATGCAGTAGGTTCATTGGTGACCCAAAAATGCTCAGACCTAAGACCTGGTAGTTTGTCTCTGTCTGATATTGCCCAGTCTTAAAATAATCGCCTAAGTCATTTTTTTACGTTTTTCAAAAAACACAAAAATTAAGTCATATGTTGAGTCGATTTAGGCAAAAAAATAACATTTTTGTCAATTATTTTAAGAAATGATATGTGGATGAGAGAGTGAGTGGTTGTATGTCTCTATATGTCTCCCTTGGATCGACTGGTGACCAGTTCAGGGTGAACTCTGCTCATTGCCCAATGACATCTGGGATAGGCTGCAGCCCAGCAGCCCTGAGTGCATGATAAGCTATACAGACAATGAATAAATGAATGAATGAATGATATGGTCCATCTGTGTCCGCTGCATCGGTTGTATTATAGCCTGCTGGGATTCATCTTAAATATCAGTCCTAATGTGTTTAAAAATTCAAAGTTTTGAATGCATGTACATGAGCGAAGACTCATGCCGTTGGAGACCATTTTGATTTGTTGGTCAGAGATGTGATTTTCCACAACCAAGCAAACACCCAGATACATCATCTTCTTCATCTCAATCTCTAAACAGGCTCCTGGATAAAGTGTTATTTTTTTCTTCCTCATCGTCAATTGAGATATTGATATGAAGGATTCTTTCACAGACCTTTGACACATTTCTGTGAATGGTGTCATGTGTGCTCAGGTGTCCTGCCTGTCGGTGCATTTTGTGCGCTTTGGCCTTACGTGCACTCGGCATCATCCACACCGCCTCACGTGTGGAAGGCGTGGTCGCTCGGCTCATCACCAGCTCATATGAAAGTAAAGGAGCAGGTGGTCTCTCATGTGCCAGAACATGATCTGCTGCCGCAAAATTGCACATGGATTCCGAGACACCCTATTCTTAGAGCGAAAGGTGGGCTGTGTGTAGGTCATACTCACACACAAACACAAACACACACACACAAACACACACAGGGTTCATCAGGCTGTCACCGCAGGATCACAGACCTGGGAGATTTAGTGGTTTACAGTAATCTAGATCTGTAATGCCGACACAGCCGGGGCTGCTGCTCCGCCGCCCGCGGCCTGCAAAGACACAGAAGATACGCAAGATAGATAAAGAGAAACTAAAAATAGAATGCTAAAAAAAGTTCAGAAATAACAAACGCTTGACAGCTTTGTGTAAATCGGAGAAGCGAGTAAAGAAATGACTTGAGAATAAAACCAAATATTGAGAGGCCTTTTTTTGAATTCAGTGCGAAATTTCAATTAATGTCATCCCCAACGGTAGCTGGTTTTCTAACCCACATATCCATAACCTCATTTATCTCACAGGCTAACCCGGATTGTCGATTGTAATTTCATCCTGTTGCGTTTTTCTCTTCTGCGTTACTTTCCCACCAAAGCTAATTTATGACTTAAATCTATCTTTCTTTTTTTTTTCAACCTCTGAAAGAATAAAGAGCTTTTGATTTGTCTGCGGTGAGTCGACCGGCTCACTGGGGTTTTAATGAAGTCTTCCTCCGAGCACTAAACATTATAATGGGTGTAGCTTTAATCCACTTCACAGGAGAGCTGAACGAGGGCCATCCTCTCTAACTAATTCTGTTAGAGTCATCAGGACTCCTTTAACTTGGATTTGTGTAACTAATGAGAGGCGACGGGGCTCCAGGGGCCCCACGTCCCGGGTCATCATGAGCTCCGCCATCACATCTTGATGCAGTTAAAGTAATTGTCCACCAATCTTCTCATTTTAGAGCCTGAGATAATTCATAATCTAAATCTTCCCTTGGGCACATTCTAGTCTGCTCACCTGGCTGGACTTAAGGGTTCGAGATCCTGTGGTTGCTGGAGGTCCTCTCAGATTTGTTTAGGTTCTAAGAAAAGGTTTATTTTTCTAATGGCTGATCAGCATCATAATAATCAAATTTATGTATTTATTGTTTCTCATTAAGCCAAGAAATTCACAGTTTGGACACAACATGCAAGCACTGAGTGAAATTCTGATCAGGCTTTTAAAGTATTTTATCTTAACAGTTACAATGTTGTGTGACTTTTTACTATTTTCAGGTAATTCATTTTCTTGCAGCTGCCTGCTAATTTTGTGGGTAATTTGATTCCGGCAATGTTTTTGATTTTGCTGAATTCTGTGGGGGCGGAACAGTGGTGGTAATGTCTGGTAATGGTTCTGTATGTGGCCCTGTGATTGACCCGTTCCATGGTCCTCCAGTGCCGGATAAGCGGTATAGATCAGGAATTAATGAATTAATGATATTATATACCCTGATTTTATTCCTAGCAGTAATCTGCTTTGTATTTTCAACCATGATTTACAAAAAGCATATGATGTCACCTTAAAAATAATTGCCGAAATCATTTTTTGATAGTTTTTTTGCCTGCATCTCCTGATTCAACATTTGGCTCATTTTTTTGGTTTTTTTAAAAAAATGACTGGTGATTATTTTAAGAAGGCAACAATATGAAATTAAGTATGAAAGTATGATTAACTTATGACTTGACATTTGCTCCTAGCAACTGAGTTGGACAATTGATTAAGGTAAAATAGAAAAAAATGAAATTATTAGACATTACACTATTCAATGTCGGATACAATGATCAGGCCAGATTCATTGCCAATTCACTAATTTTGCTGCTCATGGTGCCATGCTATCTGATAAGGTTCAAGTTACAAAGCTCTCACTGTTCAGTGTCAAGCTGAGTAACTCAGATTTGTGTTGGATTAGACCAATAAGACACTTGAATCTCTGCCAGCCTTCGCTTGCACATCCACATCAACACAAGCAACATAGAAAGTAAATTAATACCAGCTGGCAAATGCCCAGTCAGCTGTGTCTGTCATA
Source organism: Fistularia tabacaria (assembly GCA_901007705.1). Classification (NCBI taxonomy): domain Eukaryota; kingdom Metazoa; phylum Chordata; class Actinopteri; order Syngnathiformes; family Fistulariidae; genus Fistularia; species Fistularia tabacaria. Next base: position 26,055 of record CAAKHD010003438.1, on the reverse strand, counting down.
CACATGCTCATGTTTTGATCTGGGGTTGTTTTTTTGCAGCAGATGACTGTTGAATCCAAAAATATACCCTAACTGAAGACGTGCACTATGTCAAGGCCTGCCACCTGCTGCCAGTGCACGTGTGTTTGCGTGTGTGTATATGTATATGTTACTCCATCTCACTAGCATACAATATACATCTTGACCTGTGAACAGCTTGTCCACTTGCATATTTAGCACTTCCTGAAGTGAATGTGGTCAAAAAAACATTGCAAAGTTATATATTATATTATTATATATCATAGAGCCTGACAGATGTATCTGCCGCTTGTAGACATATTGATATCAGTGTATTCGTTGGCAGATAGGAAAGCTTTGCAGATCAGTGTGTGATAGGTAAAACAATTCATAAAGTTTCATATATAAATTTAAAGCATCACCCGCCTACAAGGCAATGCTGTTGTAATGTTAATATTTGATCGGCTGCTGGTTGTGATCGGGATCGGAATGTCCGATCCAATCCGTTTGAGTTGCAGCAGATACTGACAGCAGCTGGTTTTGATAGTGGCTTGTTTGTGAGTTTCCTCTCCGATGTGAAAACGGCATCGTTCGAATCTTTAACTGACATATATTGCGGACAAATCAACACAACTGTGTGCTAAATGACCTCATTTAAATGTAGCTCAAATATCATCCCATTTAATAGTGGAATCAGTTATCAGTTACTTATCAGGTCCAATATTCGTTCCTTTCAAAGGCTGTTTATTTCACAGGGAAACACTTTCCAGACATATAATTTAGGGTGCTTTTTTTTTTTTTTTAAATATAGAGAGTTTATTTTTATCTGCTAATTCTGAAAGGCGTTGAAAATCCAATATAAATACTTTGTCATTGTTGTCGCAAATGGACTTATCACTGTTTTTACTTTTTTTTTTTACATCATGAGATTATGTCTTCCTAGGAATTATGTTAAACTCAGAATAATGAGTCAGAAAGCGAAAAAATGTTTGAACTAGAGTTCATGTAAAACTGACCTTAAAGTGACAGGGATCTCTGCGCCTAAAAGTATAAGGATTGAACTTGCTTAAAATTCAAACCGGCTTAAAAAGTATATTCTATGGGCACCCCTGCTTTACTGTTACACGTGTACTGATAGCTTTTTCCTCCGTGTCTCCCAGATCCTCTCTGACAACCCCAAAGCCAGAAGGGAGGTGGAGATTCACTGGTGTGTGTCCGGGGGGCCGCATATCGTTCGCATCCTCAACCTCTACCAGAACATGTATCATGGAAAGAAGTGCCTGCTCATCATCATGGAGTGGTAGGATCCTTTTCTCTTTCTACTAGCCCCAGAAACCATTACTGTATACACATTTCCTATGTGATATTCAGTAAATGTGATTCATTAAAGAAGAAACAAATTTAGAAAAGCATTTTATGAAATCGAAACTCATTTGTCTGAGCTGCTGCAATAACTTACAATAAATTCTCGTAATTTAAATATAATCAATAAATATGTTTCAAGATCATCTCAAATCAAAGCAGATTGCAGTTTGTCATTTATGCACGTGTTTGTAGACTGATGTGAGTGTGTGTTTGTGTGTCGACAGCATGGAGGGTGGGGAGCTGTTTAGCCGAATCGAGGCCAGAGGAGATCAGGCCTTCACTGAGAACGGTGAGACCTGACATAGGCCTGAGGGAGATGTGGAAGCAGTGGAACAAGCACCATTCGGGCAGAATAGACCCGGGCTCTCCATGTAACATTGATTTTGTCCGCTGCTTTCATTTTGCTTATATCCTAGAACTACTTCTTGTTTGAGAGAATCTTGTTTTTCACATATATCCCAGAGGCATCCAAGATAATGAGGGACATCGGCACAGCCACTGAGTTCCTCCACAACATAAACATTGCACACAGAGACATCAAGGTGAGCAGGTTAGCGGATAAGCATAACGACGTCTGTGTATTTCAATGAAAGTGTGTCCTTTGACCTCTTCAACAGCCAGAGAATCTGCTGTACACCTCAAAAGACAGCGACGGAGTTCTCAAGCTGACAGACTTTGGGTTCGCTAAGAAAACCTCGCTGCACAGCCCTCTGCAGACACCTTGCTTCACGTCCTACTATGTGGGTGAGTTGGTGATATATTCATCCAAACAGTGAAACTACTTAAGACCATGTACTTTCCAATATTATTCTAAACCACTGATGTACAGCGTATGTGTGTATGTCTCTGTTTGTGCTTTCCCACTGAAAAGCTCCTGAGATTTTGAGTCAGGAGAAATATGACAAGTCGTGTGACATGTGGTCACTGGGTGTTGTCATGTACATTTTGTGAGTATTACATTATTGTTGCTGCACAGATATAGACACATTATTTTATTTTATTTTATTTTTTTAATGTGTGTCTTGCAGTCGGTATCTAATAATATATGTTATGGTATTAAAGGTATATATGCCCCCGCAGGTTGTGTGGCTACCCTCCATTTCACTCAACAACAGGACAGTCCATTTCTCCTGGGATGAAGAGGAGGATCATGATGGGTCAATATGAATTCCCTGACCCGGAGTGGGCTGACGTATCACAGGAAGGTGAGAAACCCCAAACAGACCCATTACAGACCCTTATTAAAAAAATTTGACATTATATACTTCGGCCCATCCACATGCTAATGCTTGTACAAAGTTTGTCATTCACGAAAGGATCGAGAAGAATGCTTTTTGAACACTGCCCTTGACCGTGGCTTGAAATTTGACAGTGATGGTGAGCAAGCAAAATTAGCACGACCAACCATGACTTCTATTGGCCTTCTCAATCTGCCATCAGATCCCACCATAGCACAGAAGCTGCCCTCATGTCACTGTTGACTCATGCTACATAAAGTAGTGCTTCATGGATCTGTACCAGAAGCCCCTTCTTTTACCTTTAAAGCCTAGTGTGCACTCATGCATTTGTTGACGCAGATGTGGGGCATTTTTACTTCTTGCTTGTAACAAGAAGCAACTGCAACGCAGAAAGACTGCAATCACAGCTGATATGTTTAAGAGGAAGAAGAAGAAGTTCAGACCAGCAGGAACTTGGTTATGAAATCAGGGTGCAGAAATCTATTGTAAAAAATCTTGTATTATGAGGTAGACCATGCATTGTGGTTTGTGGTCCACCATTGCATGAGGTCTCTATTGGTGACACAAGTAGCGATACTTCTGTATCGCTACTTGTGGTAATGTACCTTATGATGTAGCCTTCATAACCTAGATGTCATCCCAGACTCCAGCCTCTCATACAAGTCACACTCATTGTCTCACTAAATCTGCAATGCACTACCTCAAAAAGATCTACTTACACTAGGACTCTCATCCATACCTTCATCACCTCCAGCTTCTTCTAAAGCAATGCAGTCATGTGCAGGCTATAATATATCTCCACATCCATGCATAAAGTTGCTCTTCTTTCCCCCAAGAAACTAGGGCCTCGGGAGCACGATTTCCATCCTCTCAAGCGAGCTGTGATGTCTTGGTGATAGAGCATTCAGTTTCTGTATCCTTGGACATTTAAAAGGAAACAAAAAATTCTTGTTTATCAAGGCCTTCGACCTCTGCTAAATCACTCAAACTTGGCAATCATTGCTTTTAATATTTGCAGTTCTGGTTTTGACCTTGCCCAGCCCGTTTTCTGAAGTGTCCTTGGGTCCCTGGTAATGGAACGAGAGAAATACAAACTTCTCTTATAATCATTTCTACATGCAAAAACCAATGGAGATACCCATTGTATGTTATTGCCATACATTTGAAAAGAGTGGCTTATTTTGTGTATTTAAGGCTGTGCTGTTAATAATTTGGTATTTGTAATTGTTATGCCTTTTGCCAGGGACGGCCGGGGGGACTACTGATGTGAACAGGTCTCTTGGGTATCTTTTAAACATCTGAATGAGGGGTGAACTAATTGTAAATTGATTGCTAATGTCCCAGCAAAAGACGCCCTTAACAAAGAAAATAAACAAAATCATAAATATGAGTTTTGTGAGGGGGATGTCAGTGCACGAAAAGAAAAAAAAAAAGATATTTACCTGTCCGTGACTTTTTATGGTACCATTGTGTGTGTTATTGGGCTGCCCAGTGTCTGGAGTAAATAAACTGTCATCATATTATTTTCTTTGCTCCACCAGGAAAAGATTTGATCCATCAGTTACTGAAGACGGATCCAAATGAGAGAATGACCGTCACCCAATTTATGAACCACCCCTGGATTAGTGTAAGTATGTGCGTGTGTGTGTGCGTGTGTGTGTGCGTGGGTGTGTGTGTGTGTGTGTGTGTGTGTGTGTGTGTGTGTGTGTGTGTGCGTGTGCGTGTGTGCGTGCATGACTCAAAGCGATGTGTGCAGTTTGTCTGTTTATCTATTGGTTTATCTGCATACAGATGTTTATACTCTGCAGCAATCCAAGGCTGTTCCCTCCACCCCGCTCCACACCACCCGTGTGCTGACTCAAGACAAAGAGATATGGGGGGAAGTGAAGGTCAGAAGCACAGTGACACGGAGCTCCTCTGTTTATTGGCTGTTAGCACAGCATGTTGTTGTCTTAAATGTAAATCTTAAGCTTGCCCTGTGTTTTCTAGGGAATAATGGCAGAATAGTACAATATTTTGTTAAAAAAAAAAAAAGTTGTAGAAAAATACAACCTGACTTGCTATTTCTCAGGATCTTTAGAATCTATGTTCCCTGCCTATGCAGTATTGAGGGTGTAAGTTTCCAAGGCAAAATAACCAAATCAGAGGCCTTAAACATGTTTAACAGAAAATATAGCTGGTATACAACCAGTTTAGTTGAGCCTTATGACAAATTAAAATGCTATAAAAAAACAAGAGGGGCCCTTTAAATCAAATAGAATGGAATAGAATAGAACTTTATTAATCCCGAAGGAAATTCTTTTGCCGGAAGTCTCCAACATTACATGCATTTTTTCTTTTCACTCAAAACATGCTATTGATTTATTGCTGTAAAGTTCCCATTTTGCAGAAAGGGGAGGAGTAATAAGGTTCAAAGGAAACAGGTAAGAAAGACCTTCTGTTGCGTTCTATGGTGCTCCTCAGTGGTCTCAGTCTACGGCTGAAGGTGCTCTGGTAGAACGTGAGTACAGCAACTGTCCCTGATACTGAGCAGCTTCCTCAGCATCCTCCTCTCAGACACCTCCACTAACAAGTCCAGTTCAACTCCCAGGACAGAGCCGGCCTTCCTGATCAGCTTATTTAGTCTGTTAGCGTCGGCTGCCTTCAGCCTACTGCCCCAGCGCACTACAGCGTAGAAGATGACGCCGGACACCACCCTGTGATACAACATCTGCAGCATGGCTCTGCACACGTTGAAAGATCTGAGTCTCCTGAGAAAGAACAGCCGGCTCTGACCTTTCTTGTATATGGCATCTGTGTTTTTAGTCCAGTCTAGTTCATTGAAATGATTATTACAATTAGAAGAAAAGTAAAACTGTCATCCAAAAATATAGAAACTTATTACAGATTTTTATTTTTCTGATTGTCGGACAGCCACCAGGGGGAAGCAGTTCTCACAGTGTGGTCAAGACAAGGAAATATTTAAGTTAAACCAATACAAACCTGGACACAAAGAAATCATTTGTGCAATGTGCTCTGAACTGCTTTCTCTTGGTCTGAATGACGAATTGTGTTTGTAGAACAGAAAATCTGTTTCATCACACCAAGACATTGTGGGTTTAGGTCTCTGGTGCCAGATAAAAATTTCTCAATTTGGCCATTGCATATCACGTCAGATATCGTCCATGACTCGGAATGAGAAAAGAAATCACGCATATATTGGAAAACTGGTCCCCTTCAGCTGCTGAGTGCGCAACTTGGAGGAGATAAGGCGTGAAAATTCATGTCTTGTAAATGAAACACATAGCACAGGATTGTTCAACACACAACAAGATTGCATAGTACAGTATGTTACGTAATGAATTATCTCAATGCAAGAAACAAGCACTTTACAAAGTGCAGAGATAACATGGAATTTTTAGATCAGCCTTCTATCATGTTGGGGTTTATGAGGCTCCAGTTGCACCAAAAGGAAGTTCATAAAACATCTGTTTTCTCAGATTCATCTTTATTTACTTCCGATGTGACCCACCTGAATTGACCGTTAGTTGATTTCTCATTTACTGCCCTGGCAAAACATTTGTCTGGGTCAATTTTATGTTGTTTGCCAATTCTTGTCCATTTGCTTTTCAGAGTTTATGCCTCTGAATGTGAAAGATTTATGCAACATTCAGTGAGAAGAAGACATCCGGCACTATGAATAATTTATACAATTAAATGCATTGCTTTATAATTGAAAGGCCTCCAGTCATCGAAGTTGACATTTTCAAGATTTTATTTCTGTCCAGTGCATTTTCATTAATCTTGTCTTTTTGAACAGTCACGTGCTCCTGAATACTATTTGATTTTAGTATTTAGCAGCTTTTAGGATTAGTGGACATATGTAATGGTATTTTGGAAAAAAGATTACATGACACATTTACTTTTGGTTGGATCATCTGAGTGAATGTAAATGCTGTGTAGAACAATCAGCACACATGATTACTTATTGTGTATTGATCTTCAACGAACGGTGTCATTGATTAAGTTTTTTTTTTTTTGGATGAAGTGTTTTGTGCTACTGAGGGCCATTATGATACGATCATAAATCCCACTTGGTAGTTATGCTATGTGTGTGTGTGCATTTGTGTGAATGGGCGAATGCTTTCTAGTGTAAAGCCATTTGAAACCGTGAGGTGCGAAAGCGCTTTATAAGGGGTAGCAAAGTTTGTCAGTGCAGCAAATAAATTCCTCTGGTCTTGTAAAGCATTCAAACTAGACTATTTCCTCATAATTCTAGCATTACTCCTTGATCTGTGTCATCACTTTATTACTCTGATATATTCCAAATAATATGCTCCACTCTTCCCCGGACGTAACCAAACATTTTTCTAATATGATCAAAAGTCAAAGTCAGCTTTATCGTCAATTTCTTCGCATGTACTGGACATACAGAGAAATCGAGAAGACGTTTCTCGCAATCCCACGGTGAAATGAAATTAACAAAATAATAATTATAATAATCAAGTGCAAAATAGCAGTAAAGTGTACTGTTACATTACACAGTGAAAATTATGATGAACCAATCACTTCAATCTACTAAGTTATGTTTGTTTCCTAAGGTGAAGGAAAAGATCAATCTGAATCAGCTTCAATAGAAAAGAATAGAATGCTCCAAAATGACATGCATTCACTCAAAACATGAAATTGATTAATTGCTGTCAATCGGTTCTTGCAGAAAGGGGAGGAGTGCTATAGTTTGGTGGCCACGGGTAAGACAGACCTTCTGTGGCATTCTGTGGTGCTCCTCGGTGGTCTTAGTCTGCGGCTGAAAGTGCTCTGGTAGGACTTCAGTAAAGCATGCAAGGGGTGAGAGGCATTGTCCTGAGCAGCTTCCTCAACATCCTCCTCCCATCAGGGTCAAGTATGTTCACACGTACAAGGAATTTGACTCCTGTTGACAGTTACACCTTGTGCTGACATGAACGTAGTCAATGAATGGGCAAGACCACCAAATCCAGTGTGCTGAGTTAAATATCTGTTTAAATAATTAAGTGATGATCCACGTGAGTAATGTGGTCAGTGAGGTAATGCAAAAATGAGCTAATTATATGAATATGTAAAATAATAGATCAATTGATGATCATGTGCAGATACAGATGAATACAAATGAGTGCAACTGGCAAAGCCAAGCAAGGCATTTGTCAAACTGGAATATTCCAAAAAAGGGAAAAATGTCCAAACCAGGTGAACGTAACGGCACTGCTTCCTGTCCCCAATTGCCAAACAGGGCCCAAACTGCTAAATATAAACAAAAGGGAAACCAGAGAAATGTATGTTACTTAAAGTTCAACCCGTCGCAACATTTATCCGGCCAAATATTATAAATTGGCACTTAAAACAGAATGACACACTGAACCTCAATCAAATTCTGAATAAACTCACACATGCCAGAATGTAAATCACCGTCACTGTAAATCAACCAAAGCCAGAAATGTCAACAAACAACTAACCTTGTAAAGTTTATTATTGCCAAATGTTGTCATTCAGCACTTTGTTACAAACTAGTTCAAAGTAGTTGCCAATACAGGGAAAACCATGCATCAAAAAGTATGAAATGGAAATATGTTTCAAAATAAAGGATTAAATTTCATGATAAGATGGCACGTGAGGTGAGAGGTGGATAGGTTTTGGCATGGCAGAGAGAATCAGAGTGGCCCGGCTATAGAGGCAGCAAGGCCCAGATTGCCCGTGTCGATCTCATTGTCATTCAACCCAACTCTTCGGGATGAACGGGAGCTAAACAGGCAGAGTGGCATCACTGCTTCCCAGCGACAGGTTTGGTCATTTAGCGAGGTAATGGACACTTTTAATAGGTTTACTTAAATTTGTCTGACGTGGTCAATTCGCTGTAGCTGAATGGGATAATGCTGCAGTTATAAAAATCTTATCGATGTCATTTTTTATGCCAATCTGCATAAAACAGGATATTCTGTGCTATTTGTGCTGTTTTTTTGCCATAAAATGTGACCCTATCGTGACTCACCTCTCAAGGTACAATATGTCATGTAATGTGATTTTTGGGAACCCGCTGTCTTCTCCGGTTGATACAAAGAACAAAGATGTGTGAAACAAGAAGTCTAAACTAGTATGGCTTGGTTTTTATTTTTATTATTTCATGTTTAATTCAATAGATTGCTACCTTTTTCTCTTGCAGGAGGAAATGAACAGTATGTTAGCCACGATGCGGGTGGACTACAACCAGGTGAAGATAAAGGATCTCAACACCTCAAGCAACCCCCTGCTCAACAAGAGACGGAAGAAAGCTGCAGGGGCCAATGTCTGCCAGAGTCAGTGACACTGGCCTAAAGTATGTGTGTCATTGTTTGGTATTAAAGAGAGCATCTGTGTGCAAATGATCATATGTTGTGGAAATGTTCACTGTAGAAGGCTGAAGTCCCTCCCCTTCTGACGTCACCTGGGAGAACCAACTAAACAGAAATACTCTCAAAATTAGGCCAATGTTACAAATGTAGATTAAAATGATTCGTCAAGAGCCATTAATGGGATATCACAACTGATGGGTTCTGTAGCGTCTTGTGATTTTGCATTTTCAGTCTTAAGACATTTGACAAAAAAAAACTTTATGTGTAATTTGCTACTAATCATCATAGTTTGTTCAATGTGATCAAACTCATCTAGGTTTATCATCATTAATTCTGTTAATTTTTTTTTTTTTCCCAGAGTAGGGTCCCATAGGGTTCTATCCGTGGACCTCAGTGCCCTTTCTTTAGACCTCCTTGCAATTGTGCCATGATAAACCAGACAAACCAACTGTGAACAGTCTGTATAACTTGAGTATTCACCCGCTGTCTTGGCTGTCTTGGCTCAGTATTGTAGGGTCTTTCCTGCTCTCCTGTAAAATGTATCTTTGAGTTTGAGAATTAACCTCCACGGTGATCTCGACTTTAACCCATAGGGACAATTTTGAATGAAACTAGCAATCACAAGGTGCCTCTGTGGTTTATTTATCATGGAGTCCTTACATATACACGACTCTTGGAGCCATGAGAGGAAACGTACATGACTCCCTGAGGCCTTAGAGCTGTAAGTTCCAGAAACCAGGTTACGGTAAGATGTGCTTCCTGGCTTGATTGTGACACTTTTCTTGAGAAACTACGTGAGCGCGGGAGGAGGAGTGTGTCTATGTGTGTGTGTGTGGGGGGTTGTTGAGCATGAAGGTTGGGCAAGAGTATTTCCAGTAAATACAGGGCCATACAATCTCATTTCCAAAAAGATATTAGTAAAAGTATACTGTATTCATATTGTTTTGAATAAAAAGAAAAAAAAAACCAAAGGAAAGTGATCTCCTGATTTTTTATTTTTTATTTTTTTTTTTAAACATTGGAGTTACTGTTTTTGTTTTCCAATTGTGCCTTTCAGCTCAGTATAAATAGAAGAGGTTAAGTGGTTGTTTGGGATTCAGCCATATGACTTGCAATGGAAAAGGTCAAGAGAAATGTTTGGATAATATGGGAGAAGCCTTTTACCTATTTTCATCACATGGTCTCAGAACAGTTTTTAGGAGATGGGTTGGGTGAGGCAAAGCTTCGATGCCTTCCTTAGTGTAAATACGGGAACGCGGCTGTGATATATTTTCTTCTATAAGTCATGACCTCCCAGCTGTTGTTCGGAGCTCTGTCCTTGTTTTGTTTTCTCTTTTTTGCCTGAAGCAAAAAGATGACGGAGCAGAATCAAGAGAGGGTGTTTGAGGAATTTTCCAGCATTAGGCAAATGATTGAATCGCTTGTATCGTCATGTTGTAGAAAAAGAGTAGTCAGCTTGACAACAGGTAATTGTTACCCCCAGAGGATGTTGACACAATAGCCTATTTCTTCTTGTAATCCTCCATAAAATTCAGCAGTCCCACTCTGGTAAATGCATATCTGTGTGTGTAGTTTAATGTGTATTCATATATAATTAATCTCATTGGAGTTAAAATCTATATAAAATTTTTAAAAAGTTGTACTGCAGTGTTTTATTATAAGTCCTGGTCAGTGAATGATATCATGGAATATTTGATGTGCAATTTGTAAATGATTCATCAATGGATGAAATATTAATTTCCATTCAACACTGGCTAGTCGTTGGTGGACTGATCGTGAAGTTTCATATGTTTTGGGTTAAGAGAAGGGAAATTCTCAGAGCAATGTTATGGATGTCACATGACTTTGCATGATGAGGACTTGTATTCCCATCTTAGACAGGTCTGACTGGTATGTGCTCATACACAGTGGAGACGGGGTGCCTGGGGCTGAATGTGTGGCCTGCTTGAAGGGTTTGTTGGATGAAGCGGGGATCACACTGCCCTTTGGGGCGGAGTGTTTGAAGTGCCATCGAGAGTCGACTGACCTTCAGCCGCGTATCCATTCTCGGTGACGCTCAATCGCTGTCGTCTAACCTGTTCATTCATGCCCTCCATTCAACCCTCGCCCCATATCTGACAAATAAATCAGCTGCTCTTCGAGGAAAGGACAAAAGACTTAAGAAATCCATTCTTTTGTAATCGCTGAAATGTTGGATGTCGGCCAAAATGGACAGCTGAGACACCCTAACACTGATACATTTCCACTATGAGGGTCCTCATCATGCACGTATCTTTATTGCTCCTTTTTAGGTCCCAACCCTTTCCACGTTCCCTTCTTTCCATCGAGAACATTTCCCCTTTAACCCTTAGATACATGACTGTCCGCCCAGTCACTGTCGCAGGCTGCGATAAGGCAATCGTAACAACCAAAATAACCTTTAAGAACACTCACGCAGGTCACATGATGCTCTTCGCACGCTACATTTTTACTCAATGCCGCCATCTTCAAGAGTCTTAGCTGTGATCTGGGTTTTTTCTCTGTCCACCCGTCAAAAACTGCACTTACTTATTTGTGTTTTTGTTTAATGTTGACTCTTCATGCCTAAAGTGTCCAGTGTCACAGTGAGAAAAAAAAAGCACCCGCTCTAGAAAATGATCACACCATTTGCTTACAGCGCTCTAAGTTCTTATAGGGGTTCTTTTCAATAAGGACTCTGGACTGTGGTTCTTGCTTCATTGTCTCAAAGGTATTAGATTCACGGGCTTCTGAACAACAAACTAACTAACAAAACCTACCTTCTATGGATCAATCTGGGCTACCTTGATAAAAAGTGACCGTACAAAGCAGTTAAGCTATTTTGGTTAACAGAATACAAAATTAAGTTCAGTACATGCAGTGAAACTGGTCCTGCAAGTTAAACCACCTCTGTAAAACAACTCATTCTATTATTTTAAATCTTTGCATCTGTTTTCCCCGTGACAGTTTGCCCAGAGCTGTAGTTTTACCTCCGGGATTATGGCATTGGAATTGCCCCGAGCATAGAGGTCTACTTGACGCTGTAAAGCTCACTCGTAATGATTATTGCATTGTGTATGAAAAGCTATATTTAAACCATCACTGTTCCCAGTGAGGGAATTTCACTATATGCCAGAGAGTGGGAGGGGTGTAGGGGGTGGCAGGTAGGCTGCTACCTCATTCCAACCAGTGTTATAGAAGAGCCATCTACACACACACTCACACACGCTCACAGAGTGTGTGTGTGAGTGCGTGTGTGCGCACAGCGAGCATCAGTGCCGGACGCACAGAAACCCCGTCAGACTCTGCGCTCCATCGGACAGACGCCCAAGATGAGAGGCTGCTCCGGCCGACCCAAACACACGCAGAACCAGGAGCGGGCGGGTAAGGAAAGAAAAAAGAAAAGAAAAGCAAGAAAAGAAGGGATCTTTTGCTCGAGTTAGGAGTCATGCATGTGTGGAGTCGGGCGGAGCGGCAAGACGTAAACAGGAGTACGTGCAGTCTGTGCTGGCGCTGTCACCGAGACCTTTCCCCTACATAACAACAACAGCCGCCGACCTGCGCTTTTTATAGTACACACGCCGAATCCGACCGCACCAGTCATTTTTTAAAACCCAGAGCAAGGCGGCCGGGGCTTCGTGCAGTGACGTGCATTTCGTTTTTTTTTACAAGATTAGAAATGTCCCCTGAACACCCCCTTCTTGTTTTTTTTTTCTTCTGTGTTTATTTCCATCAATCACTCATCGCAATGGAGATGCTGCTGCAGAGCTCGTCTGTTCATTCAACATGTATTTTGCTTTCGCTTTGCATTTCGTCGAACCGCTACGCTGACATGCATAGTATTAATTTAAATTATATCTTTGTCATTCTGAATTAAAATCCTGCGATTGCACGAACCCGCTTGTTTTTATTTGAACATTCTGGGGAAGGAAAGGCTGGACCAGTGCAGCTGCTGGCTAAAGGCTGCTAGCAGGGAGGAGGAGCTCTTACAT